>JAEAOA010001507.1:0-23079 GCA_016746295.1 Potamilus streckersoni
ATTGTTGTATCCGATTTCAGATATTTATCACAATGTTTAAAACATGCAAACTGAAAACTCGTGGTGTAAGAAATGAAGGATTAAAAATGTAAAATTATCATGAACTCCATTATTTGTTTCCTCACTTCTATCAGATATTACATTTATGACTACAACTAACACGCAGTCAAATACGAGAGAATGTCAGTTATAAGTTGAATATTAATCAGATTCTTTCATAAATATTTATAACAATTATGTTGTCCAATACTAATTTCTTCCACATGTGAAACGCTAGATTGTGACACTACTATCTTACCCATAAAGAGCATTTCTAAACAGCTGAAGCAGATTTTGCTAATAATACTGGTCAAAAAGGGGACTGATTTTGTCAAATATTTTCCCTAGGTTACGAGGACATCGGAGTCGTAGGTCTTGTAAAATAGATGTGTCCTGATGGACAGCTAGATGATATTTTAAATTGTTGCATGTCTTTTTAACAGCCTATGTTCAGCTAGAAAGTTACCTGCCTTCCTCTCTCCATTAACTAATAAGTGACGAAAAAAGCAATGGACAATTGATCTAGCAGAATGCATGTATGTATGTATTTCAGTTAATACCGACATAACATGCTAAAAGAGAAAACAGAAAATTAAAAAAGAGAAAAAGCACAATTCTAAAATCTCATGGGTGTAATACGAAAGAATGTGTTCACCTGGTGTCCGTAACATTTGCAACGGGTTAGACTAATTTAATGACTTGTGAGTTTAAATGTCCCAAACAATTCTCATATCTAGCAGAAGTATTTAACATACAAATGGGTTATATCTCCAAAGAAAACATTTAGAATGTAACAACATGAGTACATACAAATATCAGTAGGGACCCACATTATTTCATTATGCAGAGTGTGAGATTAGTAATTCAAGTGTGGTGTCTTAATTACCCGTCCAGGCCAGCTTGGTTAGCAGTTTCATCGTGTCCTTAAGACGTCCCCTTACCTGCCATTTTCTCAGCATGATATAGTCGAGTAGTGTTACACCTGATATCAGTGATGTCTCCTAACTTTGAGGGCAAATAAAAAAATTCTGTTTTTTTAGTTAAGGTATAGTATATAGTACTTGACTATACAGTTACCACAAAAGGGACATAACTGTGGCAAAACACATCACACCACGATGAACCATTGGTATGACAATACATCCGTGCTGGCATCCATTAGTCTTGCGAGACGATGGAAATGCTCCCATGAAAGGTGTCCCAGTTTCTAGTTGTGCAGCATCTTCTGTGGCTATAAAGCCCCACACAAGAGTGGCAATCCTTGCTGCAGTTGCTGCACTTGAAGTTTGAGTTAAGTCTTGGTTGGAACTGCATTCTCTTCCTCTGAGATCTTTTCTCATCGGCGAGCTATCGTAAATTTTCCTCGCTGACTTTCAGACCTGTGAACAGAGCATGTCGCCAGCTGGACTTGTCGAGGGCAAGCTCTTCCCAGGTGTTGACCTCAATCCCAAGAGCTTTCATATCGTGCTTGCAGACATCCTTGAAGCAAAGATGTGGCCGTCCAATTGATATTCTGCCTGAGGCAAGCTTAGAGTAGAGAAGGTCTTTGGGGATCCGTCCATCATCCATTCGACGCACATGCCCAGCCATCTGATGCGACGTTGGCGGAGGAGTGTGACTATGCTGGGAATTTTGGCCTGTTGAAGCACCTCGTTGTTTGTCACACGATCGCTCCAGGTGATCCCAAGTATGCGACGGAGATAACGCATGTGAAAGGCACTCAATCGTTTCTCCTGAGAGGCGTACAGGGTCCAAGTTTCGCTGGCGTACAGGAGAGTGCTAAGCACGCAGGAAAGGTACACGAAGATCTTAGTGTTCAATGTCAGCTTGCTGCTTTTTCACACTCTCTGCGACAATCTAAAGAGAATTGTTGACGCCTTTCCAATCCGCTTCTTGAGCTCGGCATCGAGTGAGAGGTTGTTGGTGATGGTAGAGCTAAGGTAAGTGAACTCATTGACTACTTCTAGTTTATAGTTGTTGATGATTATGCTGGGAGGGTTTGCGTCCTGAGCCATCACGTTGGTTTTCTTTAGGCTGATTGTCAACCCGAATTCATCACATGCTTTAGCAAAGCGGTCCATCAGGCGTTGTAGTTCAGCTTCTTTGTGAGTGACTATATCTGCATCATCTGCAAAGCGCATGTCCCTAATGGTTGCTTTCCTTACTTTGCTCATTGGCTTAAGTCGTGCCAGGTTGAACAGTCTGCCGTCTGAACGAGTGTGCAGGTAGATCCCTTCTGTGGACGTCCCAAAGGCATTCTTAAGCAGGACAGTGAAAAAGATGCCAAAGAGCGTGGGGGCAAGGACACAGCCTTGTTTCACTCCGCTGTGGATGTTGAATGGTTCGGACGATGAGCCATCATACTGCACTGTGCCTTTCATGTCTTCATGGAAGGACTGGACCATGCTTAACAGCTTTGGAGGGCATCCAATCTTCGTCAGGATTTTGAAGAGTCCGTCTCTGCTGACCAGATCGAATGATTTGGTGAGGTCTATAAAAGCCAGGAAGAGGGGTCTGTGTTGTTCCCTGCACTTCTTCTGCAGTTGCCTGATGGACAAGATCATGTCGATTATGGACCTCTCTGCGCGGAATTCACACTGAGACTTTGGATACACTCTGTCGGCAAGCGTCTGCAGTCTGTTCAGGATGACTCTAGCGAAGACTTTACCCACGATGCTCAGAAGTGATATGCCCATGTAGTTATTGCAGTCACTTCTATCGCCCTTGTTCTTATACAGAGTTATGATGTTGGCGTCTCTCATGTCCTGAGGCACTGCACCTTCATCCCAGCACTGACAGAGAAGATCATAAAGGTGTATGAACAGCACACTGCCGCCACGCTTGATGACTTCTGCTGGGATGCCATTCTTTCCTTTGGCTTTACTTGTGGTCAGTTTCTCTAAGGCCAACAATAGTTCTGCCTCAGTAGGTTTCTCATCCAGTTTGGTCAAGCAAGGGAGTTTTTTAATGGCGTTGAGGGCATCGTTGTTCACGTTATTCTCTTTGGAATACAGTTCAGAGTAGTACTCCACCCGGCACTCCATCTGTTTGCCCTTGTCGTGAATGATATCGTCTGCAGAATACTTTAGTGGAGCTATCACTTTCTTTGTTGGACCCATTGCTTTCTTTATGCCATTGTACATGCCTCTGATGTTTCCGTTGTCTACTACTAACTGGATGCTCTGACAGAGTAGAAGCCAGCATTCATTGACGCATTGCCGTGCTAACCTCTGTACTTTGCTTCTGGTAGACCTATATGCATGTAGTGTACGCTCGCAGGGACAACGCTTGTATTACAGGTGGGCACTGCGACGCTCTTCTATTGCTGGCTTGAGTGTGGCGGAATTGGCGTCAAACCAGTCATCGTTCTTTGTCTGCTTCTTACCAAAGATTCTTGTGGCTGCGTTGTATACAGTATCTCTGATGATGTCCCATCTCTCTTTGGCACTGTCTTAGGGAGGTTCTGAACTGAACGCCTTGGAGAGGGCGTAAGTGAATTCTTCAGCCTTGTCTGGATATGACATCTTGCTCACATCTAGGCAAGTGGGTAAACAACACATTGACAATACATCATGTCGATAATAACAGCGCAATGCGCTGAAAGATGCAGGAGCATTTGCACGTACATTTTTAAACACTTTATTATGGGTTGTGCAGAATATATTAATATTATGAAAGGTCATATATTGTAAATTAGAGGATAGGTAATAATGCCTCATAACAAGAAAAAGTAAATCTTACAAGTTTTATATAACGTGTAAAGCTGGGGTACGAAAACGTTTTCCGGGTTGTATTCTAGATCAAAATGATATTTGTAAATTTGTTTCACAATGAGGTGTCAGACACAAAGAAAATAAATCAAATTATGCTCTTCTATTGCCATGATATATTTGCTCAGTGTGTACTATACGTAACCATTAAATTTTTTTTCATCAATATGTATTATATACTACTTGCAAAAATTACACTTTAAATACTCAATACACTTATGTATATATTAAATTTGTGTAATTATGGTACTCGGCCACTCCTGCAACAACATATCAGATAGCAAAGTACATGTGGTTTACATGAAAGTGTGTTGTATCGAAATATTGTCATGATTCAAAGAAGTTTTGTGTGCATGCTTCTCTGTCTGGTAAATGGTTGTACTAAAATGAAACACCCATTCGCCCACCACCCAAGCAATTACCCATAAAGAGAGATTCCAGTTGTGAATAATGATGGTAAGTAAAGATTAATAATAAATTGCATAGAATATAAATAGCAGTTTTGTTCTTCACTTTGCCCCATAGTAATGCCAATGTTTCCGTCTTAAAACTCAAGCAGTTTCTTTAATTTTATAGTCATAGTGAATGAAAATAAAAGCTCGTGAAAAGAAATGATTTTAAAAGAGATTATATATGGACATACAAATACTGTTTGCAGTAGTCGTACTGTGCCTTATAACATGTGTTCTTTTTAGTCAGTCTTTAACTGTGGTGGAAATGCATACATGAGTAACTGAAAGCGGTATAAAAAAGGAACATGTAGAAGGTATATTTGTTTGGGGGTTGTTGGGTGTATTTTTCATGGAAAAGTAAACTGACAGACCTTGCCTCCGTTGTAATAAAAATGTGCTTTCTCTCTCTCTGTTTATTCGCAGTAAGAGTTGTGGCTGCAGAATGGACGTTTAGAGCCAGCAGTCAGTTGCCCTGCGCAGAATGCGGATGTATTAGCTTATCAATTGAGTTAGGTTTACTAAGCGTTTTCTATAATCGTATGTTTGAGGTCATCATTAAGGGCGTAGTTAAACATTTTGGAAATGGTTTTGTCACATAGTGCCTTAGATATTTGGTCTGATATTGTGTTGAGCTTTGTTTCCGAGATGTGCACTACAGAAAACGGAAGGTGCTATCCCTAAATCCTGCATAATTATGTGTATTAACACGAACATTAAGAAATCTTCAACCGCCATAATGTTCGTTATCCATTACTCTCTCTTCTTTCTCTCTCGTGATATATATATATATATATTGTATAAATTGTATTTCTATATCAATGCTTATCAAGTGTCGGTTTTGAATAGGACTCTATTAATATAATTTGAAAGCAAATTACCATTTCGGATCCTTATTCAAAAGTTGCTCAAGAAATAGAGAACTGAAAAGAATGTTAATGCAGATACATCAAACCTATATAAAACATTTTGAGCCATTAAGCTTGATATTCTCCGCCTATCATAAATTAATACATATCTTAATCAGTTAATAAAACTATTTGGTACCTTGTCTTAATTTAAGATTGTATCTATAATTAGGCCTAATATTATAAGACAGTCATCAAATATTGGAACCTATAGAAAAGGCATGGATAGCACTATTTTAAGGTTTTAAATACAAACGGTGGAAACCAGGTGGAAATGCGTTTGAGAAGTTGTTTTGAGTCATAGTATGCTTGGAATTCCAATTCAAATATTTTGTGCTGATTTACTATTTGTTAGTAGAAAATAATATAGTTTAGACTAATAGGTATAAAGACTATATTTCTCAGAAATAGATCTATGTACACTCGTAAAAGCATTACAGTATTCAGACCTTTATACACAGGTCTGAGCATAACATTATTCAGACATAGACCTATATACACATGTATGGACATTCCATTATTCAGACCGATATTCAAGGGTATGGACATTCTCTACTTGACAAGATGTTATTAAATATTATGTTATAAATACAGTCGGTTGAAGCAATATTATTGACTTTATTTGCCACTAATAATATGATAATAAACAAATATTTTCAATAAATTTGTAGCATCATATGTTAACCATTTCTGATAATACATATTAATACGTTTCATTTACATAATGTAGTGTGTCACTCTTGAAATCGATAATCGAAATTAAGCTCCTTTATCACGGTATGATATTTAATGCATAAAATCAGAGTTTACTTCGTTTATTCAAAATCTTGATAACCCGAGATCACTTAAGAAGTCGCATTTTATATAGACGGGTCCATGTTCAGTGGCTTTATGACAGAAATATGTCAGGTAATCAAATTTAGTTACAATCTTTCGAATGATGCCATTTCGGACATATAACTTAGATATGCAATGCCACTAACGTACATGCACATATTCATAAAATATTATGTGAAAAAAAATCAAAGAAACATCGTTTGTATGTATGCACATAAATAAAAACATGATGACAATAAATGATTGTTTCAATAATACTTAAAAGGTCTATTCGACAAACATGGATGGAGAATTAAGATTAATTTGCTACATGAATTGAAGTTATGGTCTTTATATCAAACACAATTCTATGCAGTACATGGCTGTAAACTTACTGAATAAAGACGCCATGATAAACGTTACCCACATTGATTTGTGCCCACTAGATACGAATGTAAATATTTGCGCACATGGTGTTATCAGAATATTAGTCCCGAAATGTAAAACGCATGATAAAATAGATAATAAGTAGCACGTGTTCACACTATTATTATTACAACGATTCTTGTTATTGCTATTACAAATAATAGACCATGTGCATTTTACAAGTATCTGCACATCCGAATTCTTCCTAAGTCTGCACCCGTCATATATTGGCTTCTTTAATATATAATAGCTAAAATACGCATGAATCCAAATTAATCTTTTGCAGTTTACTTTTTCTTGCAAAGGAGTAAATTATTTTGTCAAATTGATGTTTACTCTTATAGTATGATGTACTTTATCATTCTGCAATTAAGAAAGAGTTTGTGAATTTATCGATTCTATTTCAATACTAACAAATTTGTACATGAAAGTACAAAATTATGTTCAAACACGTTAATGATCTTATTTCGTAGGTTAATGGATGGAAAGATACCTTGATAGATTCTAAAATAAGCGCAAGAACAATCAGCAAATATATTTAACTCTTTCTTTGTTAGAATGAAAGGTTAGTAAAAATAGCATAGTCTTATACATTATATATTGTATTGTTTTTATAAATCCAATTCTCCCATACATGTATCGTTCACATTAGTTTTTTCCAATACCGTAAAGTTTTGATTGTGCTACACAACAGACCCTGCTGTCTCTTTTCATTTGTATTAAAATCATAGAAAACAGATAGTGGAATTAGTAGGCTGAATTGTGTCTAAAGAAGCAGCAGGGGGGGGGGGCGAACCATACAAAATTTTGCGACAAAATCGATTAAAGCCTCAGAATGCCAAATAGAGCCTTCCTACGAAATCTCATATTTTAACCCAAACAAAATAAATAAAGACCCCATTTACAATGGAGCCTTAGCGATTTTGTCGTAAATATGTTGTCATAACCACCCTCAAAATTGCTGCCAATTGCTATCATCTACGTCGCAAATATGTTGTCATCTCGCCCCCCTGGTGCTAAAGGATTTCAGGGTTAATACAAATTATTTAACCAAATATTTGTTAGCTTTTCACAAACAGACTAATCGATAATACTTCACCACGTAAATCAATTAAATTATTTGACTGATCGGTGAGTGTAAAATTAATTCTAGTTAGCAAATCATTTTGACATTGCATATAGACTGGATTAGTCGGATTTTCAACAATTAAAAATCCTGGAGGAGCTGTTGGTGCAAATGAATAAAGAATGTAACCTTGTCGGGCTTGATTTGATTGTTCCATATTAATTTGATAACTTCCTTCGATTACATCACACGTTAAATTAAGCGCGATCACCGATGAAATGTCCACATTGTTCGGTGCGATATGTCTACCGTCGCCGTCGGGAGAATTATTATGAGTGAGGATAATAGGATTTGGCTGGCTATCTTTCCATGATTGATAAATTTTATTAAATCCTTCGTCGATGGCAGTTCTGAGTTTTTTCTTTAACTCGGGAATGTTATATCCTGGTAATTTATAATTTGGATTTTCATTTATATTTTTTTATAATCTTGGGCTGAACTAGTTTTTGAAATCGGGTTATTTTCATCAGTAAAAAGATTAGTAATCCTCGAATTAAATATTTCCATGTCATCGATGATTTTATTACCCGCAGCGACTACACTAGTAAACTCAGCTTGTGTAAGAAGGCCAGATCTTAACGAGGGTAATAAAAACAAAAAAATCATTATTCATTCTATCAAGGATGTGATCTTTAATATCTACGAATGTTGGACTTGTATCATGCATTTCCAAAATTTCGTCCTCTCGTATAATATAAGCATTAAAAAATGGAATTATCCATGCATCCTCACCATATTGATCCTTATATCGATATCTTTTTGTGAAGTTTATATCCTCGAATTTTTTATAAGTTTTTGATGGATTTTCAGGTCCTATTTCATCAGTGACGTAATCAGATTTTACAAGCTCGGGCGTGGAATTACCAGCATTTCTAGGTGGATCTTCGGGCCATCCTAATACTGTTCTTATTGAACTGTTATAAATATCTACAACATACCCAGGAGAGCCTGTTTCAACTGTAGATGATAGTGTTGGTTCATGAACTGTTATTGCAATTTTTGATTCCCTTCTAGTAATGGATTTTATTCTACGTTGTAATTCATTATTAATTTGCTCAATTTGATAGGACCCAGTTGGTATTGAAACAACGTTCCAATCTGGAGTGTCATCTTTTTTATTTTCATATGCAAATACCAGAGAATTATTAGGTCTCTGACCACCAAATGGAACCGATCTGATATTAGGCCAACTATGATACACTCGTAATTTTGCCAACGCGATTTCCTTTACTGAAACAGGGGAAGGAAAATTCACACTGAATTTAGGGTTTGTTGACGATATTGATATCATGCTTGTTTTCCGCGGAGTGGTATTTTCTGCTATCCGCTGAAGTAGTTGAATCTCTTGCGACATTATTATTATTATTTACAATGTCTAATTTTGCAATAGATGAAAAAACGCTAGTGTTTTTAATCGTAGTATCATAAATACGTATCATCGCGGAGAATTCGTCTTCGGTAATTATCGTATCATCAATCGATGATGACATCAACGAGGATAATTGTGAGTAACCGTTAGATACTGCTTGATGTTTTACTATATAGTCGTTAAGTTTTCTTGAGAACACGATGATATTTTTTTAGTAATAGCATTTGCAATTCCAGCAAATGTTGTCACCGCGGAAATAGCAATTGGGACAGCAATCGGAGCTACCATTGTTACTGAAGATAGTATAATACCAGCTGCGGCCATTATACCAGATACCGAGTATACTGTAACATCAATCGCGGTAATTCTCCTGCGATACTTTTTAATTTTTATTTCATACTCATCAATGAGTGTTTTGAGTTTCGTTAAAAACTCTTTGACGGTATCATAGCGATATTGCGATGACGGAATCATATTATTTTAAAATCTCAAGTGGTTTCTAATTGTTAAAAATTCTAATTTAGATCAGCTACAAACTCCATGTACCATACAAATGATGTCTTATTTAAATTAGGATCAGTGCTTGTTATTGTAAACCGTTTGTATTCACCCACGTCAATAGTCGTTGAAATCACGTTGTTGTATCCATATGAAGTCGATGATGATATATTAAATTGGTTCAGTGACACTATTGTTAATCGATAAATACCCTTGTTTGACACAGTGAGAGTTATTGTATTTTTTTAGGTTCCCAATCTAATGATCCAGAGAGAACTGTGTATACCATATTTATGATATTCCTCTCATGAGGAATCTTTATTTTTTCAAGTAGCGGAAGATTGTCTGTTTTAAACTTTGTAATATCCTCGATAGATTTTTTAATATTACTAATGTTATCTCTAATAATATTAAATCCAGCATCATTAATATTTTTAATATTGGATTTAATTTCATCAAAATTGGATTTAATTTCAGCGAGAGATGGAGAGGTTACCGCTGGTGTTCCAAAAAAATTATTGATAATATTTCTACGAAGGGAAGTATACGTTGTTATATGTTTTTCAAGTTCTTCATTTAAATTTTTTAATGCATCAGTGATTGTAGAAACAAGTACACCTGGTTTGAGTTTTCCATCATTTGAATATAACACTATTGTATCTTCAACGACGTCATGTCTTCGTATTAAGATATCATCCAATGACACATTACTAGATTTCAATTTGCCCTGCCGATCTTGAAATACAACTATTTCCCCAGGATCTACACTTGACAAATTTAATGTCTCGGCGATTTCATCTTCGATTATTTGTTTTACATTTTCGACAGCGAATTTACTATCGGTTTCTGTTTTTTTTTTGACTCTGATAAAGGTCGTCCCCAAATATCAATCATTATACGAAAACGCTAACGTTTTTCTAAATCATAACGCTATCGTTTTTGCCATTGCCTGCTAGTATATTCATTAACAACAACTTGTGGTGGTTTCCTTGGAAATCTAGATATCTCTGCAAGGACGTTTAATACTTCACGACCGCATATCGGTGGATCATTTAACCGTTGTGTTGGTAGCGTGGAATAAAAAATTGGAGATGACTTTGTTATTGTGGATACATATCGCATGAATTCTTTTGGTGGAGCTAAACCATATGAATCAAAATAGACAATTCCACGTGGATCAATTGCATATGCGACCCAATGAGTTCCTTTTCCGCTGCTGTTATCAAGATTGATAATACCCGTTTCATTTTTCATTGGTTTTGACGGTAATTGATCTCTCATGAAAACTCCTCTAAAGTTTTTTTTTATTGATAATGATTTTACAGCATCAATTAAATCAAAATTGGACATTGGTGAAAATCCAAGGGAATTTTCCACTAGTAAGCCGTTCCTGGTATTCTTAGGTCCGTGCCCTTGTACCAATTGTGTGGAGTTCCTGGTAGTCTTAGACCCTTTCCTTTTTTATAGCCATTCCCAGTAGCTTTTTTCAGGGCCATTCCTGCAGCAGTACCAACGGCTCCTAACGCTGCCGCCTTCGCAACCGCTGGGGCAGCCGCTGCAATCAATGCTGGAATAGCAGCTAACAGCGGGAATATACCACCTGATTTTATCATACTGGCGATTGCTGCTTTCGAAAAATCAATTTGAACTCCTCGTTTGTTCTTTAGCGTATCATTGAAATGTTTTATTTGACGATCTGTCAATGATAATTTATGTGCACCACCGGACATTTGAGTGGGTTTCAGCGTTATTGTAGTTCCACATTCTTTAGCCGACTTTGATTTCAATTTCTTGACTTGACCATCAGTCAACTGGACATTAACAATACTATATGTCATTCTATTCTAAAACGTAATTTACACTTTTAATTGATCTTATTGTAACTACATGTTACATGTTTGGACAATCAAATGATTTTTGAAAACATTACATGTTTTCTACTGGTGCATCAATAAGTCTCATTCGTCCGCCAATTCCTTCTAACAACATTGATTTGTCACTGAGAATGACAGCAACTGCTCTATAATCTGCTATACCAGCAGGGCGTTGTACCCGAGCTTGGAAGTATATATCAACAACAGATTGTCTCATCATGTCAAGATGTTCCAATGAAAAGTAATAAATCGGATAGTGTTTTTCAAAATCAATTTGCGATATTTGCAAACCAGTATCAACATTTTGATCACGACCCATAAACGACAATATTCTATGATATACACGTGCTACGTCGTTGTTATCATAATTAAGCTGTACAATCTCTGCTGGCTCTTGTTGTCCGTTTATTCTCAACGAAACTTCACTTACTCCTAATGGATCAAATATCATATGACTAGATAATTGACGACCCACTCGATTTGCATCCTGTAACGCTATAAAGATATGACGTGGAGCTGAAACACCTTGTTTTGATGCTAAGTGCCATGTAAATGTGCCATCCATATTATTCTGCTTTGTATCAGTCGTTGTTGTTAGCCAACTTAGCAATGATTTTCCACCTGTGTCCATAAACGATAGTAATTGTTGCTCTATTGTAACTGCTGGAGTCAAGACGGGCATCCATAGAACCAATTTATTTAAATTGACTTTACCATCATCAACACCATTAGCACGCCAGATTGCATCATTGTCATTCTCCTTTCGCACTAACACGACTGTATGCTTTGCTCCATAGATGACTTTTCTGACATTTCTACAGAATCCGAATATGTGATGTAACGGAATTGCACATGAAAACCGTCGATGCTGTCCTTTCAATGCTCCATTTCGTGTTGCAAATCCTAGATTGAAATTATCATTGACCCTTTTTAAAATGTCGAATTCAGCGGCTGGTCTATCTTCACGGTCTAGATTATTTGCGAGTTGTTGATTATCCAATGCAGTAGCTTGCGCAGTTCGTACTTTAATAAACTGAATATGGTTCGGATGATCAGAAGTATCCTTAGCAAACATCATAGACGGACCAGCCGACCTTGTATAATCATCAGAATATCTCGCAAGTCCGATTATTGTTGTTGCAATATCAACATCTTGTTCTATTGATTCAATTTCTTTTCCATCAATGATATATCTTGCACTGTTAAATAGCGCCATAATGCCATTATTTACAAAACCAACTCGGATATTTGGGTCATTCCCATATGGTGTATCAGCTGCAACATTTGTTACAAGCTCTCCTTCTACTTCAATAAACGCCTCACATGGCAAAAAGTATCTACTTGTATCTTGAACTTGAAGTTCAACTCTCCCCCGTTGATTAGGCTCTCTTGCAGGATAGGCATAATACTGATAGTTAATTTTAGAATCATCTTTATTCACCGGTGCTGCCATATCAAACGCTGGATCAGCAATTTTTTAAATGCCATTTATACTAAAACGTTATCGTTTTTCTAAATGTAGTAATGCTATCATTTTCTTTTTCGTCTGACATTTTTACGATTTCCTCCAAGACCACTTCCCGCTATCATACTTGCAATATTACTACTATCTGGTGAAGTCATTGCTAATGATGCTAGTTTTTGTTCCACTGCGTTATTTATCACTTTACTGACATTTGCAGGCATCATTGTTGTTGAAGGTAGCGGTGTTGAAACCATTTGTGGTGGTTTTCGTCCGAATCTAGATTTCACCAATGACGTTATTCTATTCTTTGCGGTAGAAAAGGCCGTTCCTGCAAGATCTCCAACAGCGTTAATTCCCTTATTACGAATAACATCAATGGCTTTCATCGCTAATTGTTTAGCAATTGGTGCTACTTTTGGGGCTATTCTTGTGAATAAACCCGCTATGGTATTTCCAAGGCCGTCTCCATAGTATGCCTTATAAACGGGCAATCTTGAGTTTACCACATACACGTTTGTTGGTTTATCGTGATTATAGTGTACTATCATCTTATTTGAAATGACTTTGTAATTTCTAAATGCAGGCATTTCAGAAATTTCAATCGCTATAATAACCACTAAATTCCCCTGGAATTCCGTCCATTAACTCATCCAAGAGTTCTCGATACGTATGAATATCAATTATCCCACCTTGGAATAATCGTCTGCAAATATCAAATGCTTCATTAGTTATTTCGACTGAGTTATTCCCAGCTCGCTTACCTCCCATAAGAACCTCAAGTCGTGATATATCATTAATGATATTACTAGGACATATATGAGAATCATGATGAGAACTTCCATAACCCCATCCTGAAGTACTTGCTAGTTCGGAAACGTTTTGAGTTTCTGGAGCTGGTTCGGAAACGTTTTGAATTTCTGGAGATTGTCGACCTTGACCTCGACCTTGACCTTGACCTCGACCTCGACCTCCACCTTGTTGTTGTTGTTCTTTTCGTTGTTGTTGTTGTTCTTTTCGTTGTTGTTGTTCTATACCATACCTATTAACTCCCATTTTAAAAGCATTGTACTCCAATATATCCCTTTTTAAATTGCCGGAGATTTCTTTATTAATTTTAAATAACCAATCCACCCAATCCTCTCGTTTTATTATGTTTTTTTATACTCGTCTTTTAAAAATTTCTCCCTGTTATAATAACTTTTGATAGCGAAGTCACCAAATGACACATAGTCTTCAAGCTTCAGCAATGGAAATTGTCTGATTTCTTCTATAGCTTCATCAGTGAATTTCTCGTTAAAAAGAACACCTTTTTTAGTGGAAGCACTAGCATCTTCAACGGGGTTATCATCAGTATCAATATTATCCATTTGTTGTATTTCTCGCTGAGTTTGTAACTCACCTGAAAGCTGTTTTATTTCCTCCTTGGTTTTTTCAGTTTCTGTAGCAATCTTTCCCAGCACATCAATAATAGGTACTGTTCCTTCTTTAGGGATGTCGCCGTATATAGCACGTTCTGTTGCAAGTTTCATATCTTTAGTGGCTTTAGTTACAGGAGCAAAAAGCTGTTCACTCCCAATAGAAAAGTCAGTCTGCGCTTGCTGTCTAAGTTGTAGTTTATCTCGCACGTTATCTCGAATTGGTATAAACTTTTTCAGTAATGCTAACCTCTCACGGGCTAGTCTGGTAGTTAATGCTTCTGATGTCATTATTGGAAATGCTAACGTTTTTTCAATTGTGGGTTTCAATGCTTGCATTTCCAGACTCATCAATCAAACGTCTTATAGATTTCACTTTCAAAGCAATCTCTGACCGAACTTGGTACTGTTCCCCGAGTTTCTTTCTAATTGCTTCAACTATACTAAATAGCCGAATGAATAAATTAATATCATTGTTATACAAAGAAACATTAACCGCTTTTTGGATTCTTTTTATCAGTGAATACATTTTAGGTAGGACATATCTTCCATGTTTCAATTGTATATTAATTTGTTCAAATTCATTCAAAAGTCTGTCTTCATTTAAAAATTCAGAAAGTACGATTCCTTGATTTCTTAAATTTGATATTTCTGTGATGATAGATGTAATATCTTGAAATTCCATTTATTGAATATTATTACTAATGTATTTTCTTATCTTTAAAATATTTTTATCGATTCCCAACATACAAAAAAAAAACAAAAACATATACAATGCCTGTCCCTTCCTCATTCGAGTTCCGAGGCAAGGGAGGGCATACATTAAAGACTTATACAATACCCTAACCCCCCAATCGAGTTCAAGGGCGGGTTATATGGGCATTAGACGTGAAATCCAAGCGATTTCTTTACAAACATTGAACATATAACATGAAGCCTCATTTGGAAACCTCTTTCGCGCCAAACGACGTCAAAGAGGCCCAGAGGGGGGACAGCACATTCTTGGAACTCATTGAATGCCTTCGCATTAAATAAGCCCAAGGGCCACAAACATAGATCTCCCAATTGGAAGCTCTAACGTAACAAATGCTATATTAGGTCTTCCGGAAGATATGTTGTGGGGGGGACAGTACGTTACATATAGGATGATTATATATACAATGAGATGATAGGATGGTATATATACAATGATTATATAGGATGGTATATATACAATGCGATTATATAGGATGATATATATACAATGCGATTATATAGGATGATATATATACAATGAGATTATATATACTAGGGACAGCACATTACATATAGGATGGTTATATATACAATGAGATGATAGGATGGTATGATAGGGACAGTACAGGACGATACAAACATGAAACGACGGGGCGGACTTACTACACCCAATCTACCAATCAAAAGCAACCCAAGAAATTAACCATGGTTGCAGTTGAAAAAAATCAACCACACACCATGTCAATGGCGTGGGAGTTTTGATTGGCAATATTGGGCTTCGTTTAAAGCCCCAAACTTTTACGGCTCATATTATATATAAGGTGATAATAAGACCAGTATCGATAAGCGAGTGTGTATTTATTTTCCTAGCATTTCATAGTGAAAATTGTGTAGTAATTTCAATGGAAACTAAATATTTAAATAAAACATTAAAACAAGAAATACAACTGTTAAATAATAGCAATTTTTTTATTAATTTCTATAATATTACGTTTATTTAATCGTAATAATAATGGATTTACATGACGAGATAACTCTGTCATGGGATCCCTGTCAATTCAGGACCTGCTATTTCTTGAATGGTTCGAGAATGATATTTTTCTTTGTCATTGATAATTTTATTACATGTAGCTACCACACTAAAAAAACTAAATTACATGTAATGTGCTTTACTATTTTGACCTCACATACAATCTATTTTAATTTGTAATTACAAAGTAATTTCATTTTCATACAAAATCTAAACAGCTGTTAACGTGCGTAATTGGGATTTTTAAAAAATCTATTAATAGAACCTTGACCTAGTGTCTTGTGTTAACGCGTGCGTTTCGGTACAATAACCATATTTACTACCTGTTTATGTGGCTGTTCCAGCTGTTCCAGCTACTGTCATTTACTTTTTTAAAACATGTATGCGTGGATATTGCGAATAAGTATTGAAAAAAATATATGTACATAATGATATTAACGCGCGAAACGTTTTTAGTGTTTTTCCCTATGAAAAATCGACTACTTTACCCTATGGTAATTGGTCTGAATTGTAAAATCATGCAAAAATGACTAAAATAGCATAACTCACTATTGAGAGTTATCTTGTAAATAGGAAAACTTTATTCTATGTCCATTTTTCTTTGAGATAGCTGTTTGACAAATCCCTTCAGCAACGTATCGTACTGAAGGCATACATATTCCAAAATATTTCCCTGCAGCATTCATTGATTGAAAAATTCTTTTTTCATTTGTCGCTGTATCAAATGACTGTACTGGTTTCTTTCCAACTGACTTACAAGTCCCTGTCTTTCCCTTTCTTGTATTATCACTTTGAGAAATGCATTGTAAATTTTGAAGAGAATTATTTTGAATATTAGAATCAATGTGATCAATAACACAGCCATCTTTAATCGGTCCCATATAACACTCAAAGACTGCCCTATGACAGAGATATACCCTTCTTCCAGCAGTAAAACACAAATATCCTTGATTATTAACAAAACCAATTGGCTTTTTCAGTCTGCGGTTTCTAACATCACCATCAGCAGATATTTCATAATTAACGAGTATTGGATGTGGTCTGAATTCTTGCTCCATTTATATATAATAATACTATTTGTCTAATTCATTATTTGCTTTATTTATAAATTTATTAATGTAGTCTTGAGGGGTTTTTATGATTTTGTCTTTGACAGAGTCATGGTTAGGGTCAATGATAGCGTTTTTTATTCGTTTATCATAATAACGTTTCAATTCTCTAAACCGCTTACCCCCACAATTGATACATAATTGTGATTTTCCTCTCACACCCACCCCACAATTTATGCATGGGGACGGGCCTGTCGAATTATTTCTGACACTCTGTAAGTGATGTCCACAGAATTCACCTCTACACGATTTATTGCATGGGGTTACTGATCCAATCATAAGCCATTTGCAGTGATTCATTATATATAAACAAAATTTTCTATTTAAATATTTGCTTTATTTATATGAATGAAGAATTCAAGAGATTATCGGCAATCAAGCCTTGGAAAAATATTAAATTCAATCTTGATAGAACCCTCGAAGACGTACCAAAAGAGAGAATAAATAATAGAAGTCTGATTAGAAAAATACGAGATTGTGTTAATGAGTTTAAACAGGACGGTGCATCACACACCTGGTCAACATTTAAAATTGATGGTGTTGTTGATGCTAGAATGAATGATGAAACAGCAGCTATGATACTATCACAACTTGGCAATAAAAGGTATTTTCTCAGAGTGAAATTCATTATCAATTTAGAATCGGGCGATTGGGTTATAAGAGACAAGTTTGAGCCAATTCTCAAAGATAAGACAACAGTCATTGTTAGCCGTGATTCCAGACCAGGGCTGTTAACTGGAATTGATAAACCATACTATGAAAAAGCGTATCCAGAAACAGCAATTGTTTATGGGATGTATCCGTTAAATAAGAAACCTGACATTGGAAAACTAGCACCAATGAAACAGTCAACGTCAGTGGAAAAACCACTCAATTGTGTGGCACAACGTGTCATAGAACACTTTACAAATGCACTCCGTGGGAATAAATTAACCGATCTAAGACGTAAAAAAATAGATCAATGGGAGCTAACAGTGAAAGAGAACGGAGCAACTATTTCCGATATAGCTAGATTGGAAAAGTCGTTGAGATTTCCGATAACCGTTTCAACGATAACCGGCGAAGTATTATACGAATCGAAATACAATAAAAACGGAGCTCCAATCAAAATTATTGATCATAACAAACACGCATGGACATCCGCGATTACAATATTCCCGCGAGACAGAACAGTGAAGTATATCCCAGAAGAATTTACCAAGGATGGCATTCTCACTGAAGAAAGATTATTCGATGCTATTGCTAGTTTGTGTAAAAACGACCCTGTATCAGTATGGCTACTTCATAGTTTTGAAGATGAAGAATGTCAATTCAATCAATTTGTGAGACCTAACGGTGAATTATATCGTACTGAAAGTCTACATAATAGGATGAAAAATCTAGCAATAAGTCTCAGTGAAAACGCTAGCGTTTTTAATGGAAAATCCGACGATTACGAACAGTTACTTACAAATTGTTTTACAATTCCATCGGTTGCAGCTCATTTTGCAAGAAAGAAAAATAATTGGAAACCAACACGAAAAGAGTTTTTACAGGATGTTCAATCCAGCTGTTTGGAATATTATCATGGCGGTCTATGGAACGTTAAGTACAATCGTGAAAGTATGATATCAGTTGATATCGTTGCCTGTTATCCAGGAAGTTTTCTAGGATATGGATTCGCTGGTGAGTATTTTAAACGGTTTGGACATCCCACACATGAAATGACTCGCGTTGCTATTAATGGACCACTGCCTGATTTTGATTTGACCGGTTTTGCTCGCGTAGTATCATTTGAATTCGCTGAAGGACTTCATCCGTGTTGTTATGTTTGGATTGGTAGACACATGGCTGAAAGGATGTGGTTACCAATAGTGTTATTGCGATATATGATTGATTGTAAAATGTTAGTTTCGTTGATTGTCAGCGAAGCGATTATCTCATATCAAAAACAAACCAATGTCTGGTTACCAGAACCAGAATGTCTTGATAGTATAATCGATAAGTCTAGAAAACATATTGATGCTGACGAGGAGTACATCATTGAATGGTCAAAAAAATATTTAATCAACGAAATAGTGAAGCAAAGGATCTCGGCCGAAGAATAATCGGTAAATTTACACAAGGTGGAAAAAAATTCAACTTTAAAAGACAATCCTCACGATTGATTATAGATGATGCCGAATACGACTTCGTTATTAAAGATGCAGTAGAGAAAAATAGATACGCAAATTGTAAAACAGCCTTCTTGTCCAATAAAACAAAGTTAGGTAGAATTGTTACTTACAGTGATGGAGAAAGCTCTGCATATCTACATTTAAGGGCTTCTATGCTGGGTTATGCATCTATCAATTTATTTGCAATGATAAATAGATTTCCTAGTATAGCAGTTAGAGTTGCAATTGATTCAATGTATGTCGATAAAAAATATATCAAAGAGGTAACTAAATTTACTAATAGCGAAGAGACTTGGGGAACATGGCGAATTAAACGTGAAATACAATGCGATTATTCTGAATCAGCAGACGTTGAGATTAAAAGCAGTTACCTGAAAAACGATAATTCTATCAGTGAAAAATCCGAAGGATTTTCTATGTCTAAAGCACCACCGATATCAGATCCAATTTGTAGATATAAAACAGTTTATTTAAACGGTTGTGGTGGATCTGGAAAGACAACACGTGTGATAGAATTATATCGAGAGAGAACGTCCATGATTGTACTCACACCAACCCATAGACTAGCGAGAGAGATAAAACAACGAAATGTTGAAGCTTGCACGTATCATAGTTTTTTTCGATACAAGGGCGATGCTTGGACTCCTGAGCGAATGGGTGAGAAATTTATTCCTTCGGTTATTATTTGGGATGAAGCATGTACTGTTTCAGAAGATGTATTAAAAATGTTTCTTGATTGGTTATTGCAAAATAATACAAAAGTTATATTGTGCGGCGATCATGGTCAACCACCACCATTTGTTGGTAGAAGTCCGCATAATTGGTTAAAAGGATTTGTTGATTATTACGAAGAAATTGATACTGATTATAGAGCACTCGATGAGCAGTTACGTGAGTTTAAAAAACTAATTAGATTACAACCCGATAGAATTCAATGTGAAGTAGCGCGTGAAATAATTTCTGAAACGCCTATGAATGATTTTTGGGAAACATGGAGACCAAATGATTTTGTAGTAGCAAGTAGAAAGATAGTCAGAGACGCACTTCAGAAAAAGTTGTTTGAGCTACACAAGAAAAAATTCCCAACGTTTCCAGTACCGTTGTGTTATAGACCATTGGATACACGAAAGCAGAATATTGAAGTTGAAATTCCAGGCCAGACGGAGAAACAGATTCTAGTGTTAAATGATATTGTGCTAGTTGATATCAATGCTGTAAAAGATGCATTATGCGCTGATAAATCACCATGGACGCTTGGTTATGTAACAACAATACACTCGTCACAAGGATTGACCATCACGGATACAATTGTTTGGATAGTTGATAATCGCATTGAATGGTCAAATTTAGTCTATCTCGCAGTGTCCAGAGTACGACGAATAAATCAACTACGAAGGATTGTTTTCGATGATGATTTTAATGCAAACGATGATAACACTGATATTAGCATCATTAATAAAAAAACTCTCTGGTTACAAACAGCAGGACAAAAAAAAAACAACGAGAATTTGATATTGATGCTGAAGTAATAATCGCATTAAAAGAGCAACAGAATAATCACTGCGCCAGTTGCAATTGTATAATGCACTGGCAGTATTCGGATAAAGACCCTCGACAATTCACCGTAGACAGAAAAAATAACAGTCTTGGTCATGTCAGAAACAATGTGATGTTGACCTGTCTTGAGTGTAATAGACGTAACGGAGCTAGTTAAGACCAAGTGGCGGTAATTGAGTATCGTCCGGAATGACTTGTAGTTGTTCGCGTGTAAAACCACGCTGAGGTGCAGTTGAATCCAATCTGTAGATTGGAGGTCTACCAGTTGATCGCGTTATGGTTGAAATTTTATGCGTAGTAACACTCCATATAGGATCAGTAGCTCTTCTTTTACCACCTTCAAGTTCTCCTGGTTCGTATAAATATCTCACAGTAACATCACCGAGAAGTGGCTGAGTGCTAACCCGCTGTGGTTGTTCGGGTATATATTTTTTTATTGCAATATTTGGTTTCATATTAATAGTTCGAGTAATCTCGTTATTTAACGCTGCAACTACACTCGGTAACCTTTGGACCCATTCACGAGATCGTTTTTCTTGGATGAATTCTTTTGCATATTGATATCCAAATAACCGTTCTGCAAGAGTTCGATTAAATCGTTCTACAATTGCCTGATCACGATGTAACGCAGTATGTCCCCGTCGTATTGTAACATTATGAGTTTTCATTGTTGATAGAACAGCACCTTGAAACTCTTTGCCAGGATCAACTTGTAATAGATTTGGCCATCTTAGAGGACCTCGTCTATAAATCCTTTCAAATGCAGATGCGACTTTAGAAGCTGACTTTGTTTTCAATGGTTCTGCTTGTTTAAATCGACTCGCAATATCAACTACAGTTAGCGCGTATTTGTAACCATGGTCATGTGGTAAAAACAATAAATCAGCCTGATGAACTTCATTGGGTACGGTAACATCAAAATGAGAATAATTAATTTGTTTAGGCGGTGGTAGAAAAATTTGCCATATAGCTTGTTTGGATAACCAATTTTTCGCAGTGGACTTTTTCACTTTTGCAACGTTAGCGAGTTTACTGATTGCTGCTTTACCCTTCCAGTATCCTTTCGGAGAATAATAAATAGATTCCATACTATAAAAACACTAGTGTTTTCAATTACCAGCACCTAACACCAATTTGCCTTTCTTAGCTGATTTGACCAACCATGAAGCCAATTTTTCTTTGAAGGATTTATCGGGAATAGCATTTAACGCATGAATTAATTTTACATCCGCGAGATGTATTTGTTGCAAATTATTACTTTTATATGCAACACCATGAGCATGACATGCCTTATCAATAGCATTTATCGGATACTCACCAGGCCGGGGCTGATTTTGATCATCAAGTCTGATATCTAATCTCGTTCCGGGACCACAGTAACTATATCCTGGAAGGTGTTTTTCTCCAGGGTATTTTGCCCATGGGGTTCCGGGGAGTTTTCCAAGTTTTGCGGCAATATCACCTCCGAGTTGCTTTTTTTTTAAAAAAAATTAAATTTTTTTGTACCACATGTTACACACTTACCAGTAAGCGCTAGTCTATTGTTTTTAGTTGTAATGGTTGTCTGATCAGTTGTATCAGTACGCTGTTTACATTTAACACAATATAGATCCATAATTTATATATAGCGTTATGAATATAATTGATTTTTCAGCGACTAAAAGAAGAGAACCGGTGAAATATCACGCAGCGCTTCCGAATTCTGTCCGTGCCATTATAATCGGACCATCTGGATCGGGTAAAACACAATTGCTGCTTAATTTGATAATGCGATTTATGAAGTGGGATAAATTATATTTTGTTGCCCCATCCGTAGATGATTAACGGTGCTATGAAGTGCTAAAAGATTATAATGAAAATGCATCAGAAATTAAAGGTGAAAGTGTAATTGACTTTATTACTGATATTAATGATGCACCATCAGTAGAAGATCTCGATGGAGACATAAACAATCTTGTAGTGTACGATGATGTAATGTTAGATAATCAAAAGAACCATGCTAGAATATTTTCCCGAAGTAGACATCAAAACACTGATGTGATATATGTCACTCAACGATACACTCAAATTCCAAAAGTGATTCGCAATAACTGCAATATCCTTGTTGCATTCAATGGCGTTGATACACATACGCTACGAAATATTTGGCAGACATGGTGTTCCGATATGGACTTCAATGGATTTAAAAATTACTTTAGTCATGCTCAGTCTGTCCCATATGGATTTATAACAATAAATTTACACGACCCTCGGTCACGATATCGTATTGGACTTGATCAAATATTTGGTTAAATAATTTGTATTAATCAGCAGCAGGGAGGGCGAGATGACAACATA
>JAEAOA010001508.1:0-19349 GCA_016746295.1 Potamilus streckersoni
GAGGGTTTAAAAAATAACTGTAGTGGCCGATGCTCAACCGGTGAAAGAAGCAATGTAAATATTTCTTTCGCAATACTCTTAAGAATACTAATAAGCAATACAGTTAATAATATTGCAGAGACAGACAGAGGATCAACCCTCGCAACCGTGATTGAAATATTCGTCATGAATAATACACACCTCAAGATATATAAATTTATATTTGTTCAACAAATCCCCAATACTTATAAAAACAAACACTGAGCTCTTCTTTTTCATCGTTTTGTTGCAAGCGAATTTTGATGCGATAATACATATTCATCATATATATTTATCTCCATAGTCGTCTGTTCCCATCATGCAAATATTTCATTGACAATAATCTTGTATCCACTAACGTCGTCCTACATTAGGGATTATCCAACAAATAATCTAAACACACCAAAAAAAACAATAAATGCAAGTAGAGATGAACTCTATTTTGAAACTACCATTGCAACGATGAAACATTTAAATCGTTTGTACTTTCATACATTTATCAACCAACAATACTAATTTTATATAACGGATTTACTTCCACGCTATATAGTGACATACAACCTGAAAATCTCAAACAGCCGATTTATATATTACCAATCGAAGTATTATAAATGTTGCAACTGACCTTAGTACTCCTTACACTGATCAAAAACGTAAACAATTATTTCTTGATCATTATAAAATAAAGTGATCTACAAACATTCATTATACCAGTCCTAAATAACGTTAAAATGAAGAAATCATTAAATGATCTTATTGAAGAATATTATCCGGGAGTAATTTAATCGTGGAGAAAATTTGCCCCACCATCGTCTATACTAAAACATAACAACAACCCGTTTGGTGCCAGGCGACATATTTCGCCAGGCATTGTAAACATAACAACAACAATCGCTGTCAATCTCGTTTGCGACGTTGTGGATGGAAGTTTTCAAATAGATCTTTCAAAGTCTAGCCAGGAACAGCAAGGGTACAGATTATACACATTTGCACCGCGCGATTTCCGGGCTATCTTATTGTATCAGAACCTATAAACCCCGTATACTTGCGTGTTCATAATCCGTTATTATCAAGAATACACTTCAAACTTGCAGACCAAAATAATCACATCTTGCACACAAGAAATGAAATTATAAATATAAATCTGTATGTGAGATCCTAATACGTTTTATGTCACAACGCGAAACAAAAAAAAATATCTTTGGTACTTGTCTATAGTACCTGATACATAATGGTTGGTCCGTATACAACACAGTTAATATATATATATATATATATATATATATATATATATATATATATATATATATATATATATATATATATTTATATATATATATATTGTATTTTTTACTTAGGTATAAATATGCATTAGTTTTCCCATGGGTTTGATTTAGCAATTATAACAATTAATGGCCCCTCATTATCATTTTCATTATCACGTTCACTATTACTTTTATTTCCACATTTTCACAATGTTTCCTCAACTGTCTTTTACGAGAGTTTATAATCTTTTTCTTTTCGTATTCATGAGATAATTCTAACTTTATTTTGTTAATAACGTTTGAGAGAGGTACAAACAATTTTACCTGATCATCAGTGACTGTTGCTAGTGACTTTAACATTCCACTTTGCATTTCCTTTAAAAATTTGTAATCTGATGAAAGCGTAAATCTGTTTTGGTTTTTCAGTTGTTGTAATGAGTCAAAATCACATAGAATCTTTTCAGCATTAAGATTGACAGACACATCAATACCGTTATGTTGTAATTTTTATAGCAGAAACAATAACATTTATATTTTCAGTATTCATTATATAATAAATATATTTAATATAAAAATTAGCAAAATATGTAGCGCGAACTGACAATCGATCTACCGTTCCAAGTTGATCAGATTAACCTAATGAGGTTCTTGCTCAGTGTATACCCCTACCAGTTCCTAGGATATCCGTAACCAAAACTCTAGGAACTTAAATGGTTTTGTCTGCGCATGTGTAGGTCTTAGCGATGAATTATATATGCCTTGCAAGAGTTCCCAGATATCCGTAACTGAAATTCCAGAAACTCAAAGGCTTTTGGTCTTTATGACCGAACCAAATTAGGTTTTGGTTTTACGATTGTGTCTTTAGGAACGGTACCTTGTGTGGGTACCCTATAGTAGGTCACAGGTTACGATCTCGTATCAGTTCCCGCTATATATTTTGGACGGCACAAGACGGCACAAACACATAACATATAATTGTGATGATGATGATATGATATGAAATGCCATCTTCATATTTGCACACCCACCCCTAATGATCAACTAATGGGTGATTGATAAAAAATCAATCCACTATTAATTGACATAGTGGATAGGTGTGCGCACATGAAGATGGGGTGGTGGTGGCTCCGCATCAATAAATTATATTTTTTTGGTATAATATCGCCTTTCCGTAGACAATTGTCTTTCAAAGGATTGGAATCCTAATCGTCGAGATAATAGATTCCATACGTAACCGTTGGAACTATTCCACACTTTCATGTTTAAGGAAAATTAGTTAATATATACTTACCTAGACCATAGGAGTTCTAAAAGTAACAACAACCTCAGTTTATGGTATTTTAGTTTGACAGTTTCCAGAAAATATAAATAATTCTGCATAAAACAAAATAATACTGAATCGGTGCGTATAAAAGCCGTTGACTTAGTCAAGAAAAAAAAGCTTTACACATGCAATTAGCTATACGTTTTTGCTGTCACTTATCTAAGTCTATGTAGTATAGGATTCCAAACAGACAGACACATACGTTATTGCCTGCTTCCACTGTTATATCTCCCTGTTTATAGAATCGGTTATATGTATATATTTCACGTTTTTTTTGTATTTATTGTCATTAAATATACTAAATTCTAAACTCGCTGTCTGTGTAGGACTACGATAAAATCGATATAACGGATCTAATTACAGCAGCGAGCTTACCAAGAAATAAGCAAGTGCCTTGTAAATCAATAATCTACATGGTTTGCTTAGCTAGCCAATGATTATTGACTATGCACTCTGTGAATACTGCACGCGGATGTTATGTAAAAACAAAGCATGCAGTACACGGATTTACATAAACAAAGGATAAAGTATTATTTTATCAGTAGAGAATGAGTTGCCGAATTAGCATTGAAAAGACCACTGGTAGGTTTGTGAAACGTTACTATGTTATCAATCATATGTGTATATAGTGATACTCCATCAAAGAATTATGATATATCTGATTATAAGTGTGCCAATAAAGACTTTTGTTAAGTTTGACGTTTTCGTTGGGTCAAAACCCCAGGGGTCTTAACGAAAATTAGCATTAGATTTTGAATTTATTTGTCAAATACTGACTTTTCCGGTTTTTTAAATCATAATTCCATATCAAAATGATCATAAAATCTACACAATGCTAGCAAAGTAACCAGTATTTGACATACAAATTTAAAACTTAATATTAATTCCCGTTAACACAACTGGAGTTTTCACCCAACGAAAACGCGTAAACTCAACAAAAAACAATGATAAAATCGACTAAAATGCCTAAAAAATAGCGTAAACAACAACAAATTTGATAAAAATCGAACAAAAAAAACTTTATAAAAAATAATTAAATCTGATTAAGTGGAGAATTGTTTCATGATATCGAATGCAGTTTATGTATCTTTGTGGAGAACCATCTTAAAATATTTCCTGAATGATATGTGCAGATTGAAAACTAAATAATAACAATAACTACAATACTGAAAAGTTTTATCCTTGCATATGTCTCACTTAATTATCTAAGTACCTGAACATGATATTTTGTCCAAATTTTAAGGAATAAGTAGATCTAATAACACCATCAGCTGAACGTTTCAATGAGGAGGGCGCTATGTTCAAATATTTACTAGCGGAAAAAATTGACTTGAACATAATTTCTTCTCCAGATTCTTTATTCACTGACTTAATAGCTTTTGCAAATCGTACGCCGCTAGTTTTTCCAAATTTGCAGTTTTCACTTTGCGTTATAAAACGTAAATTTTGAAGTGAGTTGTCAAGTTTTTTGCCGTTTATGTGGTCAACCACATACCCATCTTTGATCGGTCCCAAAAAATACTCGACCCCAAATCTATGTGATAGATAATATTTAATTTCTTTTGTATTAAACATAAGATAACCAGCATTGTTAACACTACCTACTGCTTTTTTAATCTGCATTTCCTAATGATACCAGTACAATTCGCTTCATAATTGGTTATGATTGGATGAGGCACGGGAAAACCGTTTAACAGATTTAAGGCGTAAAAAAAATATGTGGGCTGAAAAAGTTAAATACACTGGAGCGTCTATCAGCGACGTTGCTGAGCTAGAAAAGTTATTAAGATTTCCAATAACAGTGAAGACGTTAACAGTAAAGATTTTGCACAAAGCAAAATAAAAATCCAGAGGAGATCCTATAAATATTATTGATCAAAACTCGCGTGCATGGACTGATGCTGTAACTGTATTTCCACGAGAAAGAACGGTTAAATTTTACCACGATGCTATCAGTGATATTAGTAAATATGATCTTGTTTCAGTGTGGTTATTTCAGAGTTCTGAATATGATTATTATGATCAGTTTGTACGGTCTTCCGGTGATATTTATCGTACAGTATCTCTTTATAAAGAAATGGAAAACCTTCCGCTGAAATATACTTCTGACGATGTCAAAGTTAGACAATTATTAAGTAATTGTTTTACCGTACCATCGGTTGCTGATAATTTTGCTCAGGAGAAAAACTCGTGGAAACCGACACGATCAGAATTTCTTAAAGATGTCCTGAAAAGTTGTATAGAATACGGGCACGGTGGATTGTGGAATACCAAATATAATTACAAAGACGTTATCTCAGTTGATATGGTAGCGTGTTATCCTGGGAGTTTTCTTGGATATGGAGAGTGCTCTAAATTCTTTAATAGATTTCGACATCCTACACATGACATGACCAGAGTTGCGATAAATGGATCTTTACCAGATTTTGATTTAACAGGATTTGCTTATGTAGAGTGGTTTGAGTTTTAAAAGGTCTCCATATGATTGTTTATGCGTGGTTTGGAAAATATTTCACTGAAAAATGTTGGGCTCCAATAGTTCTGCTAAGATATATGTTCGATGCTGGAGTTTTAATATGGTTGAAAGTATCTGAAGCTATTATATCATATCGCGTGCGAAAGCAAGTTTGGTTACCAGAATCTGCTAAACGCGATGAGAAATTTGCAATCGGTATTGCTTTTGGGGCTATTCTTCTAAACAGACCCTGAACAACATCGCATAATCCATCTCCGTAGGTTGCTCTGTATACCGGTAATCGAGAGTTTATTACCCTGACCATGGTAGGTCCACGTTGAGTACGATGCACGATCATTGTTATTATTAATTGACTTTATCACTAATTGTATCGAATCACTGTGACTTAATCACTATAATAATCATCGGCGATTTCATTAATGAGGGATCGATATACATCAATATCCATAATGCCGCCACTAAATAATCGTTTACAAATATCAGCTGCTTCATTAATGATTTCTGAAGAATTATTACCAGCTCGTTTTCCTCCGATGAGGATATCTAGTCGATCAACATCAGCGATAACATTATTGGGACAAGAAATAAGACCACTTCCTAGACACTTCCAGTTGCACCAGGAGCGTCTTCAAATTTTTCTTCCTCTTCGCTTGGTTTCGGTGGTGCATTTTTACATGGTTTTGATGGTGTTTTGGGTGACACTGGATAATCAGGAAGTGAGTGCTTAAATGGTTTTGGTGTTTTTTGTTTTGAAGTTTTTTAACTTTGTTTTTTTTTTCCTCTTTTCCTGATTGGATTAAATCATCAATTATCCTAACATAATTTCGATATATTGAATGATCAGTTCTAGCTTGTTTAACATTCATGCGTATGCGATATAATGATTTGTGCCATTGTTCACGGGTTTTAATATCTTTAGCGTGTTCAGGTTTCATTAATTTACCTCTTTGACTAAAACTATCCAAAGAAAATTCAGCTAATTATTGTATGTTTAGGTTCTTAATTACCTTAACAGTTTCTTCATTAAATTTATCTATTAATTCAACTTGTGGTTCAGTGGCTAGTGCTTCAGCACCTTCTTCTGCCTGGTCTGCATCTTCAGGTATTTCCAGGACTGGCATCGCAGCAGCTATTTCTTTTGGAAGTTTTTCAAAAATCGTTTTTGTTTTCTTAGTTCTTTTTGCTATTTTTTCATTTGCTTCAACTGTTTTCTCTAACACAGGTTGAATTCCTTTAGTGGTCTCAGTGATAGGTTTCATAAATTGTTTTGTATCCTCCTCAAATTTAACTTGAGATCCCTGACGCGATTGTAGTTGCTGCTTAACAGAATCACGAACAGGTAGATATTTTTCAATTGCCTCTAGTCGTTCTCGAGCTAATTTAGCTGAGTGTGGTTCTCCAATACTAATTATTAATAATATTTATAATGGCTGTTTAATTCATAGCAGCAGAGAGGATGAAGGACAACAATTGGGTCGCTTTACGAGTAAACAAAATCGCCTTACAAAATCTTAAAAAATACGTTAACAAAAATAAGCTAACCAAAGATTTTATTATACGATTAAATACATAATCGTGTGGAAATGTAAAAGTTAGAGACTTTGGTTTAGCGTTGTTGACCTTTTTTTTCTCAGCCTCTGCAGGAACCTTTTTTTTTAAATAAACGTCTCAGGCAAAGTTGTCTGTTCACCCTCTATGCTGCTCCTACAGTGTCTTGTTATATCATGTATAACATTACATAACATAAAAATTGGCTAAAACCCCAAGACAAGAACAAGTAAAACTAATGGTATTGCACAGTTGAGAGCAGCTGTGCGAGTTAGAAATTGAGGTATACATGTAACATGGAAACCACCCTATAAACAAACAACTGAAAATGAAATTTATTTACACATTCTGTGCTCCACTGTTCCAAATTAAACACTGCAAATACCCGGTCACAAATACGTTACAGTACTTATGTGGAATTCTGCATCCAGTAAATATTCTTTCGCATGAATATCGTACCAATGCAGTGTTTACTTGTGAAAGTGGCACTTTAGGGTTATGTAAACATAGATCGTCAACTGAATTCTAACCGGTACTGCACAAAACAAGGCAATATCACGCTCATTGGAAATTAATGTTGAAAAATGATTTTGTCTGTTTAAAATGTTCTGTTTATGAGGAAGGAAGCTTGTTCTTTGAAACTTTAATACTAGCTCAGCTTTGTTTGGGTCTGATTTTTTAAGCTCATCAAATGCAATTTCTGTCAGAATGAACAAAATTATTTGGTTTTCTTTCTAAATAATAAGTCCAGCTTTTGCGAGCCTTCCATTTGAGATCCTCTATGTGCGTGATGCATCTGAAGAAGGCAGCATGTCTAGCAATTATATTTTACGATTAGGTTATTAATATAATTATGATTGACCCTTTATGCTACCGATGCGACAAAAAAATCAAAGCTGAACGAAGAACAATTGCGAGATGAATTTACCAAGGAAAACGCACTAGTCGTGAAATATGATCGTATGTATTTTATATTGAGATGCTAATGACGACCTTCGTGTAGATTATTACAGGCACACTAATCGGAATTGGTGCTGGAGCCAGGTGTAACTGGAGGCACGTTAAACTAATCTCGATGTGGCTGCATCTATCTATCTATCTATCTATCTATCTATCTATCTATCTATCTATCTATCTATCTATCTATCTATCTATCTATCTATCTATCTCTCTATCTATCTATCTATCTCTCTATCTCTCTATCTCTCTATCTCTCTATCTCTCTATCTATCTGTCTGTCCGTCCGTCCGTCCGTCCATCCATCCATCCATCCATCCATCCATCCATCCATCCATCCATCCATCCATCCATCCATCCATCCATCCATCCATCCATCCACCCATCTATCCATCCATCCACGCATGTACGTATGTACATGCATGCATATACGCACGCATGCATGCATATAAGCACGCAACCATGTACGTATGTACATGCGTATGTACATACGTATGTATGTATGTATGTATGTATGTATGTATGTATGTATGTATGTATGTATGTATGTATGTATGTATGTATGTATGTATGTATGTATGTATGTATGTATGTATGTATGTATGTATGTATGTATGTATGTATGTATGTATGTATGTATGTATGTATGTATGTATGTATGTATGTATGTATGTATGTATGCATACAGTTGTGTATGCATTAACGCATGCATGCAAACTGCATGATAATAATCAGAGAAACAAACATGGTGACATAGAATTGATGTGTCATCAAACACATACAAATTGAATATTCACATTCATTTAAATGTTGCAAGAGTATCAAAGATCCGATATGGGTACTTCGAAATCTGGATCGTCCCACATTCCTAGTCTTTCTGGCTCCGCAATGGCATGGCTAACCTGGGACATATCTGCTATCTTCAGTTATGAGATATCAACTATTTTCGAACAAAGCCCTTGAACAGATTCTTTTAGAGGCACCTTTTTACCGGTATCATAGATTTTCAAGTGTTATGTGGAGATTCCAAAGTTGTATTAATCACGTGAGTTATGTTACATTCAAGTAACAGGTCAACTAGATAAACTTTGATCTTTATATCTCTTTGGATCTGAAAACGGGGTTTGTAATACAATAATAGGAATCATCTCTGACCAAACCACATGTTTATCGCACGATTATATCAAGTACTAGAACACTACATGTCCGAATCCCAAGAATAAGGTCTCGTTTTATATGTCAATATTGTTCTAATCTTTAAGTGCTTAACAAAGAGGACTGTACTAAGATTACTCGTGTTTCATTCAATCATTACAAAACTACACATGCTATTGAAGCATTCACACTGAACCTTTGTTTCGTACAAAGGAAATCGTACATAAACTGTGTAAAGCACAATTGCAACTAAGACGCTTTGGTGGATACTAATGTAGTTTGCATGTATAGAATCACAAGTTACGCTTGATCCACGAAAACTTATTTTTCAAATTTCTTTTGCACTATTATATAGTCGAAACCCCCTTTCAACGTTCGATATCTATATTGTTAGAATGGTACAAGAATAAATTAATTGCCCCCAGTTGCAATATATCATTGACAAATTTATGTCCAAATCTGAACATCAAGTTTATTATAGCATCTAAAAAATTGTTGTTCTATAAAGGTCAAATTAAGTGAACATTGTTTGCCAACTTAGATCTTGCTCTTAATTTGCTTATAAAGACGTCGTACGTTTGGGGCCAGCGAAAATAGTTTGTATCATTTCAAATATATATAATAATTATATCACTATCGAGACCAAAAATATATAAAATAACAGCAAATTAACTCAGATGATTGTTGAAATTTTTAGGAACTTAAATATTCAAATTCTTTTTCGTGTGGTAAACACATATTCTTTCTGATTGTTATGAAACATGCATAAATTGTATAATCGCTGCATAAAATACTATTTTTTTAACAGTGTCGAGAGAACCAGACATCTGGTAAAGGTTTTACAAAACATGTACTAGGGTTCTATCGTCATACTTTATATCATAGGATCGTAAGCTTGGCCTTTCTAACTCCCAGTATAATTAGCCAGTCCACACATTGAACCACATTTACATATCATTACTGTTAGAATAATGCAATTTAGCTTATTTTTTGTCTGTTGGAATCTTGTTGCAGTTTTTATGTGGAGATTTAATATTTAAATCTGTGGGAATCTTCTCACCGTTATCACAGCTGTTCCAGCGTTTTTGTGAAGATTTAATATTTAAATTATTAATCATTTGCGGTATATTACATCTTGATGTGAATCCCTAGAGAGAAGTAAACTAAACTTTGAATTTTATACCACTTTGCATGCAGATGTAGAATTTTATTATTTGTATCTAATTTGCATTGTTCGTCATTTTTTATTCACTATAAGCTATGGAAATTGTGTTCTGGACTTGACCTTGTCCAAGAGCAAGTTCATTTTCTACATGACCTGATTCATTGATTTTGACTTTGTAAACAACTTATTTTATCTGAGTCCAGAACATTGGGAATTCCCCATGAAATATCTGGCCTACCTGTTGTTGTTTTTTTAAAACTATATTTTATATTATAATTTTATAAATAGACCGTCAATTTACAACTAAGATCCCGGAAACATCTGGAACATTCAAAAATAAAATTTTCCATTAGGTAATATTTTAAATCCAAAATTTTAATTGTGACCTGAGGTCAAGTAGAGGACTATATAATCTTTTTTTCTGGAAATTATTCCTTCATGCTGTATAACATAGCGCACCAACATTTTTAGCTTTGGATTTATAGTAGAATACCACTAAAGTTTTTTCAGAACTTTAATTATTTAGGCTTGTGTTCGAAATTATAGGATTTTTTTGGGATTTATTTTGCAACACCGGAATTTCTTGTCACACTTTTTACTTCGTTTTTTAGAGAAATACACGATTTGTTAAATTTTACAAAACTTGTTGGTTATTACTATATTCTATTACTTATTTAAGTCTTGAGAATGGTAATATGTTATAAAAGATTAAAAAAGACACGTTTCATTAAAATTATCTGCAGTCAAACCATGCGCATATTTCTAGATTTTATCAATTACTTAAATCCTCTATATTAATGTTTCCCAAAGTGTGGTACGCGTACCACTGGTTGGACGCAAAAGTGTTTCAAAGATAATCTCGCAAAATTCGTATTTTCCATTTTGATAACTATTAAAGATAATGTACTTTAGACTAATTCAGGATGATTGTTTGAGCACATGGGAGCAGTCATTTTAGTTAGCTGTGTACTTTGATGATGTACATACAACAGTTTCCACAAGTACAATATCCAAAGAAAGTTTAGGCACAATATATGAACGTAATATAGAGGTATGCCAATATTTTCTCCATTGTGCATGTTGCTAATGTCAACAATTTACCCTACACCTGTCACTCTCAAACGTTCTTATTATATGCAGAGCGTCGCCATCAAGACCACATAGGTATTATTCTTATTCTTATTATTATTATTATTATTATTATTATTATTATTATTATTATTATTATTTATTATTATTATTATTATTATTATTATTATTATTATTATTATTATTATTATTATTATTATTATTATTATTATTATTATTATTATTATTATTATAGCTGTTGTTATTATTATTATTATTATTATTATTATCATTATTATTATTATTATTATTATTATTATTATTATTATTATTATTATTATTATTATTATTGCTGTTGTTATTGTTGCTGTATGATTTCATTTTGGTTTTATAGCTGAAACATTTAAATCGCAATCATCAAAACGGTCCTTTTTGAATAATTCTCAATTCTTTCTTCCCACAGTACAGAATTTATTATGTATATTTAATCTGCAATGTTTGTTAGTTATTTTTGTTTAAAAATATTTCATTATATGCTATTGTAATGTAATATTGTATGTTGGACTTAGTCTTTTCCAAAATGATATATATCTTGTACTTGACTTGAATTACTGATCTTTTAAATTGAGTTTAAAAATTTTATTATGTAAACAGTTAATACATAGCTTAAATACTTTTTATGTGCATGGTTTATTATTAGGATCATTATTAATACAAGTAAATATGTTTATTTGAGATTGGGTCTAGGTTATTGGGATTCCCCATAATTTTACATGATGTTGCTGATATTTTTCAGGTTAGATATCTCAGTTTTAGTAACAGACTACTAATTATAGCTAACATTTATTTTGTAAACATTAAGAACTTTCTAGAAGGTTATTTTCCATTAGATAATGGTTCTTTTTAGAAAATGTTAATTGTGCCTTGAAGTGAGGTAGAAGGCTATATAATGTTGTTACTGGGAAAAATATTCATTCGTGCTTAAGATTTAGTAGAATCAATTTGCGTTATTGTTGGGACCAGTAGATCATTTGGGCTGGAATTTTTTTTCTTCAGTTTAAGTGATTTTTCTCTGGAAATGCAAAAGTGCTTTGACAACGTTCTTGGATAGAGGCATTCACTGGAATTTATAGCGAATTCAAACCTGAAATTATATTCTTGCTTTTCAAAGAAGGCTGTTGGTACATCAACATTATACAGGAATTAATTTGGATTTCTATAAACGTTTGTTCAGGACTTTAAATTATTAGAACTTGTGTCTGTAATGTAATGCTGGGATTATTGTGGAATTTAAATCGCAATACCGTAAGTTCTTTTCCTGCACATGACATTATCTTATTTATCAATTTTTTCAATTAAAAACCTGGTTATGTAATCTAGACATAAAATATATGCAGCGCCATCAGGAGATAAAAATTCTCACACACATACACGTTTTCATATGCCAGTTGACATACACGTATATGTATAACCTATGTAAATCTTGTAATGTGAACGGATTTGAACATATGCGTAAATTTGCAAGGTGGGTTCATTTATATTATCTCTGGAAATGGTTTGGAAACAAATTTTCGAAAGAGCATGCTTGCAAAGTTTAGCATGTTAACTCCCTGTAAGTAATACACACGCGTGTAATTAATTCATTATAATATAGAAAAAATAATAGAGTGATTTTATATTCAAAATCGTCTTTGCCCTCAAGGTCGGCCACAGACGATGGACCGAAATTCTTGAAGCACTGCACGCAGCTGCCACAACATCTGCAATCAAACCACAAAGTTTGAAGTCTATATTTTGAACGGCGTGCGAGTACATTTGTTACATTACTTACTTACGCACAAGAACCATGAAGGAACCACACACATGTAATTCCACGTGTAAATGAACAAATTAATTTAAATGTTATAAGATAAATGTCAAAGTCAAACAGGGCTCATAAATCAGAAGAGTTTGTACAGTTGAATGCGATACTTAGAATTGATCTATCTTCACGATATTAAGTCAGATAAAACATTTTCAGCTATCTTTTATTACCTCGGCAAGCATCTCTGCTGCACATTTCTGCATGTGTGTTTGCGTACATGTGCACGTGTAGCTTCATTCTTAGACAAATAGCAGACGATTATACTATTGGAAAGAAGTACTAGTTATAATAAACATATAATCTTTTTGTCTTCTGGTTACAAGAGCATCCATATGTTGATAACTATATATAATGATTGTGCTAGAGTTAGTGGACACGGGTTTACTTTTGGATAAAAATTATAGTTTCCACTGATTAGTCATGGACATGACAATGATGATGATGATGATGATAATGATGATGATGTTGATAATGGTGATGATATAGAACAGGTTTATTATTAGTAGTAAACCACCTTTACAAAAAAAACCTTTCTTTATCATCATCGTTATCGTCATCTCCGTCATTATTGTCGTGTTATCGATATCAGTTTCTGTTATTATCTCATCTTATTTATGATGATTTTAATTTGTGACCTGCGAAGCAAAAACAAAAGATTATCTAGTTTGCATACCAAACCTAAACAGGTAAGGAGCGAAAAAATTATTGTGTTACCTTGCAAAGTATCAATGTACAAATAAACTAAGCAGGGAAAGGACAACTAGCTCAATCGTTTTCACAATAAATTATATGTTTAAAAGTCACTGGGATAAATTAAACACAGAAAAGGGACTACCGCCTTCATTGCTAGATGTGTAAATTGATAACCCAACAGATTTCATATTTTACACTTTATACTCAGTTGCAATATACAGAGAAATTAGGACGTTCTAAGATTCTTCCTGAGATTGTTTCCCAAGTTTCGAAATACAGCATGATTTAGTGTCATGCAAAACTAAAAATACGTATTTTGTTTAATGCTGGCACGTGAAAGTACATTATAGTCGTAGGTGACGGTTATAAGTGCACGGAACCTACTTGCAAGACAAGCGGAAATTTGCACGAAAACTTGCTTATCTCTGCTTATCTCTACTAAATAATACGACTGTAGTATGATTTTTAATTGACACACGTATTTACTACTGTGATATTTTAACATGAAGTCATATTTTTGTCTGCAAATTTGGAGGAAATCAGTATAAACCATTGGGAATATTGGAAGTTTATTATCCCTTAAAATTTAAGATATATGTATATTACTTGGTTTATTGGGTTGTCACTTTGAATATTAAATTACTTCGTACTCCATTTAGATGCATTTGTGTAAATTTACAGATGTAATTTGCAGTGCATTTACTTGTTTTTTTAACGCGCTTTGCACACACACACACACACACACACACACACACACACACACACACACACACACACATATATATATATATATATATATATATATATATATATATATATATATATATATATATATATATATATATATATATATATATGCTACAGATCGCTTTTGTATAGTATATCCGGCATACTTATGTAAAATCATTTTATAAAAATATAAGTATACAATTTTATCACGTACAGAATTTTTAATACTGAGCACAATGGCAAATGCTAAAATTTACTTTTGCACTCTTTAATATACGTATATAAATATACCTATAAATATAAACTTGCACATATTGTAGAAAGCAATTATTATTAAAATTGCTTCTGTCTGAAGTATGATTTGTATTTGACTGAAGACTTGTCCATATTTAGGGGCTATGATGATTATGCAGTACACATAATAGTTCTATCTGAACAACAGGGAAAAAATTACTGAAATAATACATATTTAATGGATGTCTGAGGGTAACTGCTTTTTGTTGTAGCCTCAGCTACCGCAGCAAGATATTTGAAACCATTGCCCATTAAATAATAACTGCATCAACTACTTATCACAGAGCTTGTTCGTTTTCAAACTTTATCGCCGATTTGATGTTAAACTTACGGGATAGTTTTATTAAATCACCTCTCCCCTAACTTCATCTGTAAATATCTGGAATACATACAATAGATAGAACTTAATGTTAAATAAATTTGTCATCTGTTCATTTTGTTTTTCTCCTGAAGGTTCCATTCAGATCATACGCATATAAACACGTGACAAATCACGGGCAGCTCTTCACCACTAAAGACGTATCATACATACAAAAAATCCAAATGGTGAGCTTTGATAAAAGTGCCTGTCGTTTTGTGAGTTTGAAGATACCGAAAGCCACGTGTCTGGATTGCCAATAAGTACGTCACGTAGACCATAAGCGAGTCAACAATCAATCTGAATTCATAGCATATGACAGTCTTCTCGGATGGGAGATGGTAGTGGGATCTGAGAGCCCTTCACAATGCATATCCTTCAAGTCCTTTTTGTAGTACTGTTGATGCTGGTATGTATTCTTTAATTATTGTCCTTTATTACCATTACTTGTATATTTTCTGACGAAGATCTTGAGATTAATCATCACAATAAATATAATGAAATGACATTAATACAATGCAAGTAAGATTGACTCTTGTTCTAAAATGCTACGGTGTGCATATCGGTCTTGCGTTTGTAAATTTAAGGACGTTAATATGTTGGAGTTACTGTTGCAAATATCGTTTTTAACTGGTGCAGCTGCCGCTCCGACAATAAAACTGAATTTGCAATAGTAAAAAACAATTAAGGTTTACATGTCGAAAAACACAAACCAGACATCTCATAAGAAATGCAATATATGCGACTGATGTTTAACAGAAAGGTAAAATATTGTTTTTCGATGCGAAAATTAGTGAACTCTTGAAATTTTAGAAATTGTTTGAGCGTATCGCAGTCTTTATCAACCTTCTTGGCAGAGCACCATTGAACAAATAGTTGTTAATATTCCTTTGCAAATTCGACTAAGATTTTTTCCAGTTTCTTTACTACAATTCCGATACTTTTCTCGATAGACCTTATATACCAACTCGCAACCTTTCAGTATATGCTTGTTAGCAACATCATTTTCAGCACTTTGCTATACCGACAGTGAAGTGTACATATTTTTACGAACATTGCCAATAAATAAACTTTGCCGTAATAATGTTCAATGCTCTCTTTGCCATTTCACGATTTAAGCAATTTTCTCAGGAAATTGTTTGTATACCTCGTTATTCTGAAGAAGGGGTACTAACTTAATATTTCTGGTAGTACCAAAAATCCCGAACTTATGTGTAAAAGGTGTGTGTATGTGTGTGTGTGTGTGTGTGTGTGTGCTCAACCTGCTATTTCTAATTACTTAATTCTATATCGCATTTCTTTTTCTTCTCTCTGAATTTGCATTGCTCTTCTTTCTTTTTCTCTCTGCATCTCCCTTTCATCTATCGGTATTTGCATGTTTCTCTCTATCTGCAGTTACATTTGCATGTTCCTCTTCTTTATCTATTTGCCGTTGCAATTATCTCTCTAATCTCGCTGAATTTGTATTTCTATCTCTCCAAACATTTGCATTTGCGTCTTGTTTCCTTTTCTGAATCTGCCTTTATATCATAGCTAAGCTCATAGTTGAGCTTTGTTAATTCCAGTTAAGTATGGTTTTGAAATGTAATTCCTTGAGTTTCCTATTAGATTCCAAAAACAAACTTACTAAGCAAACCCAAAGCCCTGTCATTCAAATCTTCATTTCCCACCTAATGCTGAACCACATAATTTTTATTTCTTGATTGGTTACAAATGTTTTGACTTCCAAAATATCAATCTCTGGCAATCTCAAGAAATCTTGTCGTTTTTCGTAGACTTTGCAAAGTTTCTTTCTTTGCTATCTGTCACTAAACCTGGAATGGCGTGGATACATAGTGTAGCCCAATGTTTCAAATTGGGCAAAAAAATTGGGCAAGAACTTTGTTTGTATGATGAATGACTCTTATAAACACCAACAAAAGAAATAAACACAAACAATTGTATTTGCATTATGATAGAAAGAAAACTTCCGAACGTAATAAAATTGTTAAAATTATGAAAATGACAAAATATATTAAAAACGTTAATAAAGTACTAAAGGCAATTTTATGAAACTGAAGATCAAACTGTAAATATAACGAAAAGTATACTATTGACAAGGAAAACACCGTTGTCTTGGTTTGTAACTGGAAAAGAAAGAAGTAATTCACTGAATACAAAGAAAAGCCATATTTTACCTATCTATATAGTCGGGGATTTCTTCCTACTCTATGTTATATCCCGTATAAAATATTTTGGAGATGTTATTTATGTACGAAGCTGCAAATGTCCGCATACTTTTACAACTATGAAAACTACTGTTTTACATACAAGGCCCCATATTTTTCTTTCCTTTCACTAGATTAAAGTACAAGCCACAGCAAATAAATCAATTAAATACATAATGAGCTTTGACAATACTTTCTGTTGAAGCAAGATATCATGTCTTCTTTTGATGAATCCCGGCGACTACAGTAGCATACGTGCCTAATATTCAGCACCCTAAAATTTTTAAAGACATTTGACATATATTAGAAACGTGTTAGCTTATGACGGGCCCAATAAAGTTATTAACTGTATATATCATAACAACACTATAAAGGGAGTAGTACCTGACAGAGCAAGTAATGGATTTGTCTTGGATTTGGACTAATGTAAATGCTAAATCATGTTTGTCTGCTCAGGAGGTACTCTGACAGATACGCAGCACGTGCATCATTGATAAAAATTTGGTGAAGAGATCTGTATATTAGCTGTTTTACCAGGTTGTGAAGATGTAGGTGATGTTTGTGTTACTTTACACCATCATATCAATATCCAATGAAATCAATTAACTCCAATCACATGCTTCTGATTGCATGTAAACGCTTAAGTCATATCAGAGTATGTCCTTGTAAATATATATGCGCCTTTTCAAATGATCACCAATACAGGAAAATCATTTACATTCGATCTAAGTTGAAACAATTACAATATTTGATTTTTACGTTGTTTAACTAATATAAAACTCATACAGTTCTATGATATATTAAAATCGGCGGGTAATTATGTGGCTCTTTTACCTTTGTAGCAACATAGAACTGGATGCTGAAGATGGGTTTGTGTTCCATGATAGTGAATCAAAAACCATGCAAAAGATGCTTGTGTGATTCAGTATGAATATGTTGTCTACGTATTTGCACACTTCTTTAGTTTTTGCAATTTGGAGACATGGCTGTAGTTCTGTTTTAAATGCTTAATGTATATTATCCTTTTGCTCGTAATAAAGCTCATTTCTTTGATTTAGCTAAAATGTGTCGTTTCATAATGCAAGAAAATTGTCCCCAAAAGAGAGAAATGCGATAAGATCGTCAACCACCTAAATGACTTAAAATTAGAGCAATAATGACGACTACAACGAGACCTTATGATTATGATTTGGCCTGGGGGTATCTAGAAACTGATCAAATAGTGATATACAAACATGGTTCTGTCGCAAATGAATCAGGAAGAGGCCTCTCTTATTACGTCTTTTATGCAACCTACTTCTAAATACAAAGTGATATAAAGGTCAGAAGTTATCTAGCTGATATCTGTCAAAGGGTTCACATCACGATATCACTAGCAGCAAATCGTCAATGTAAATATGGAATCTTCACATCAAGATCGGAACAACCATGACATCTGAGAGAAAATATTTTATTCGATTACTGTTAATATCTAATCCTTACATACAGGAATTGCGCAATACCTAAATGTGTGAAATGGCTACCTCAATGAAAATCTAAAAAGACCACGCTTATAACCTTATGATATAGAGAATGAATGATAAAATACAAAGGGGGGATAGGTTACATACTTGAAATGCCCATTGCCACAACTTTTGGTTCTCTTGTAACGAATGGTATTTTGTGCAATATATATACGAAACTTTAGGGCAATTAGTTGACTCATGCAGCAGCAGAGAGGGTGAACCCTACAACAATATATTTGCGACAAAATCGATTAAAGCCTCAGAATGCCAATGGAGCCTTCCTACGAAATCTCATATTTTAACCAAAAAAAAATTAAAGGTCCCATCTTAGCGATTTTATCGTGAATACATTGTCATAACCACACTCAAATTGCTGCCATCTACGTCTACAAATTTTTGCGACAGAATCGATTAAAGCCTCAGAATGCCAATGGAACCTTCCTACGAAATCTCATATTTCAACCAAAAAAAAAATAAAGACCCCATCTTAGCGATTTTGTCGCAAATACATTGTCATAACCACACTCAAATTGCTGCCATCTACGGTCGCAAATATGTTGTCATTTCACCCTCTCTGCTGCTGATTAATACAAATTATTTGTTAGCTTTTCACAAACAGACTAATCGATAATACTTCACCACGTAGATCAATTAAATTATTTGACTGATCGGTGAGTGTAAAATTAATTCTGGTTAGTGAATCATTTTGACATTGCATATAGA
>JAEAOA010000151.1:0-107500 GCA_016746295.1 Potamilus streckersoni
AAATATGTTGTCATCTCACCCTCCCTGCTGCTGATTAATACAAATTATTTAACCAAATATTTGATCAAGTCCAATACGATATCGTGACCGAGGGTCGTGTAAATTTATTGTTATAAATCCATATGGACAGACTGAGCATGACTAAAGTAATTTTTAAATCCATTGAAGTCCATATCGGAACACCATGTTTGCCAAATATTTCGTAGCGTATGTGTATCAACGCCATTGAATACAGCAAGAATATTGCAGTTATCGCGAATCACTTTTGGAATTTGAGTATATCGTTGAGTGACATATATCACGTCAGTGTTTTTATGCCTACCTCGTGAAAATATTCTAGCAGGGTTCTTTTGATTATCTAACATTACATCATCGTACACTACAAGATTGTTTATGTCTCCATCGAGATCTTCTACTGATGGTGCATCATTAATATCAGTAATAAAGTCAATTACACTTTCACCTTTAATTTCTGATGCATTTTCATTATAATCTTTTAGCACTTCATAGCACCGTTGATCATCTACAGATGGGGCAACTAAATATAATTTATCCCACTTCATAAATCGCATTATCAAATTAAGCAGCAATTGTGTTTTACCCGATCCAGATGGTCCGATTATAATGGCACGGACAGAATTCGGGAGCGCTGCGTGGTGTTTTACCGGTTCTCTTCTTTTAGTCGCTGAAAAATCAATTATATTCATAACGCTATATATAAATTATGGATCTATATTGTGTTAAATGTAAACAGCGTACTGATACAACCGATCAGACAACCATTACAACTAAAAACAATAGACTAGCGCTTACTGGTAAGTGTGTAACATGTGGTACAAAAAAATTTCGATTTTTAAAAAAAGCAACTCGGAGGTGATATTGCCGCAAAACTTGGAAAACTCCCCGGAACCCCATGGGCAAAATACCCCGGAGAAAAACACCTTCCAGGTTATAGCTACTGTGGTCCCGGAACGAGATTAGATATCAGACTTGATGATCAAAATCAGCCCCGGCCTGGTGAGTATCCGATAAATGCTATTGATAAGGCATGTCATGCTCATGATGTTGCATATAAAAGCAATAATTTGCAACAAAGACATCTCGCGGATGTAAAATTAATTCATGCGTTAAATGCTATTCCCGATAAATCCTTCAAAGAAAAATTGGCTTCATGGTTGGTCAAATCAGCTATGAAAGGCAAATTGGTGTTAGGTGCTGGTAATTAAAAACACCAGTGTTTTTATAGTATGGAATCTATTTATTATTCTCCAAAAGGATACTGGAGGGGTAAAGCAGCAATCAGTAAACTCGCTAACGTTGCAAAAGTGAAAAAATCCACTGCGAAAGATTGGTTATCCAAACAAGCTATATGGCAAATTTATCTACCACCGCCTAAACAAATTAATTATTCTCATTTTGATGTTACCGTACCCAATGAAGTTCATCAGGCTGATTTATTGTTTTTACCACATGACCATGGTTACAAATACGCGCTAACTGTAGTTGATATTGCGAGTCGATTTAAACAAGCAGAACCATTGAAAAACAAAGTCAGCTTCTGAAGTCGCTTCTGCATTTGAAAGGATTTATAGACGATGTCCTCTAAAATGGCCAAATCTATTACAAGTTGATCCTGGCAAAGAGTTTCAAGGTGCTGTTCTATCAACAATGAAAACTCATAATGTTACAATACGACGGGGACATACTGCGTTACATCGTGATCAGGCAATTGTAGAACGATTTAATCGAACTCTTGCAGAACGGTTATTTGGATATCAATATGCAAAAGAATTCATCCAAGAAAAACGATCTCGTGAATGGGTCCAAAGGTTACCGAGTGTAGTTGCAGCGTTAAATAACGAGATTACTCGAACTATTAATATGAAACCAAATATTGCAATAAAAAAAATATATACCCGAACAACCACAGCGGGTTAGCACTCAGCCACTTCTCGGTGATGTTACTGTGAGATATTTATACGAACCAGGAGAGCTTGAAGGTGGTAAAAGAAGAGCTACTGATCCTATATGGAGTGTTACTACGCATAAAATTTCAACCATAACGCGATCAACTGGTAGACCTCCAATCTACAGATTGGATTCAACTGCACCTCAGCGTGGTTTTACACGCGAACAACTACAAGTCATTCCGGACGATACTCAATTACCGCCACATGGTCTTAACTAGCTCCGTTACGTCTATTACACTCAAGACAGGTCAACATCACATTGTTTCTGACATGACCAAGATTGTTATTTTTTCTGTCTACGGTGAATTGTCGAGGGTCTTTATCCGAATACTGCCAGTGCATTATACAATTGCAACTGGCGCAGTGATTATTCTGTTGTTCTTTTAATGCGATTATTACTTCAGCATCAATATCAAATTCTCGTTGTTTTTTTTTGTCCTGCTGTTTGTAACCAGAGTTTTTTATTAATGATGCTAATATCAGTGTTATCATCGTTTGTATTAAAATCATCATCGAAAACAATCCTTCGTAGTTGATTTATTCGTCGTACTCTGGACACTGCGAGATAGACTAAATTTGACCATTCAATGCGATTATCAACTATCCAAACAATTGTATCCGTGATGGTCAATCCTTGTGACGAGTGTATTGTTGTTACATAACCAAGCGTCCATGGTGATTTATCAGCGCATAATGCATCTTCTACAGTATTGATATCAACTAGCACAATATCATTTAACACTAGAATCTGTTTCTCCGTCTGGCCTGGAATTTCAACTTCAATATTCTGCTTTCGTGTATCCAATGGTCTATAACACAACGGTACTGGAAACGTTAGGAATTTTTTCTTGTGTAGCTCAAACAACTTTTCTGAAGTGCGTCTCTGACTATCTTTCTACTTGCTACTACAAAATCATTTGGTCTCCATGTTTCCCAAAAATCATTCATAGGCGTTTCAGAAATTATTTCACGCGCTACTTCACATTGAATTCTATCGTGTTGTAATCTAATTAGTTTTTTAAACTCACGTAACTGCTCATCGAGTGCTCTATAGTCAGTATCAATTTCTTCGTAATAATCAACAAATCCTTTTAACCAATTATGTGGACTTCTACCAACAAATGGTGGTGGTTGACCATGATCGCCGCACAATATAACTTTTGTATTATTTTGCAATAACCAATCAAGAAACATTTTTAATACATCTTCTGAAACAGTACATGCTTCATCCCAAATAAAAACCGCTGGAATAAATTTCTCACCCATTCGCTCAGGAGTCCAAGCATCACCCTTGTATCGAAAAAAACTATGATACGTGCAAGCTTCAACATTTCGTTGTTTGATCTCTCTCGCTAGTCTATTGGTTGGTGTGAGTACAATCATGGACGTTCTCTCTCGATATAATTCTATCGCACGTGTTGTCTTTCCAGATCCACCACAACCGTTTAAATAAACTGTTTTATATCTACAAATTGGATCTGATATCGGTGGTGCTTTAGACATAGAAAATCCTTCGGATTTTTCACTGATAGAATTATCGTTCTTCAGGTAACTGCTTTTAATCTCAGGTCTGCTGATTCAGAATAATTGCATTGTATTTCATGTTTAATTCGCCATGTTCCCCAAGTCTCTTCGCTATTAGTAAATTTAGTTACCTCTTTGATATATTTTTTATCGACATACATTGAATCAATTGCAACTCTAACTGCTATACTAGGAAATCTATTTATCATTGCAAATAAATTGATAGATGCATAACCCAGCATAGAAGCTCTCAAATGTAGATATGCAGAGCTTTCTCCATCACTGTAAGTAACAATTCTACCTAACTTTGTTTTATTGGACAAAAAGGCTGTTTTACAATTTGCGTATCTTTTTTTCTCTACTGCATCTTTAATAACGAAGTCGTATTCGGCATCATCTATAATCAATCGTGAGGATTGTCTTTTAAAGTTGAATTTTTTTCCACCTTGTGTAAATTTACCGATTATTCTTCGGCCGAGATCCTTTGCTTCATTATTTCGTTGATTAAATATCTTTTTTGACCATTCAATGATGTACTCCTCGTCAGCATCAATATGTTTTCTAGACTTATCGATTATACTATCAAGACATTCTGGTTCTGGTAACCAGACATTGGTTTGTTTTTGATATGAGATAATCGCTTCGCTGACAATCAACGAAACTAACATTTTACAATCAATCATATATCGCAATAACACTATTGGTAACCACATCCTTTCAGCCATGTGTCTACCAATCCAAACATAACAACACGGATGAAGTCCTTCAGCGAATTCAAATGATACTACGCAAGCAAAACCGGTCAAATCAAAATCAGGCAGTGGTCCATTAATAGCAACGCGAGTCATTTCATGTGTGGGATGTCCAAACCGTTTAAAATACTCACCAGCGAATCCATATCCTAGAAAACTTCCTGGATAACAGGCAACGATATCAACTGATATCATACTTTCACGATTGTACTTAACGTTCCATAGACCGCCATGATAATATTCCAAACAGCTGGATTGAACATCCTGTAAAAACTCTTGTCGTGTTGGTTTCCAATTATTTTTCTTTCTTGCAAAATGAGCTGCAACCGATGGAATTGTAAAACAATTTGTAAGTAACTGTTCGTAATCGTCGGATTTTCCATTAAAAACGCTAGCGTTTTCACTGAGACTTATTGCTAGATTTTTCATCCTATTATGTAGACTTTCAGTACGATATAATTCACCGTTAGGTTTCACAAATTGATTGAATTGACATTCTTCATCTTCAAAACTATGAAGTAGCCATACTGATACAGGGTCGTTTTTACACAAACTAGCAATAGCATCGAATAATCTTTCTTCAGTGAGAATGCCATCCTTGGTGAATTCTTCTGGGATATACTTCACTGTTCTGTCTCGCGGGAATATTGTAACCGCGGATGTCCATGCGTGTTTGTTATGATCAATAATTTTGATTGGAGCTACGTTTTTATTGTATTTCGATTCGTATAATACTTCGCCAGTTATCGTTGAAACGGTTATCGGAAATCTCAACGACTTTTCCAATCTAGCTATATCGGAAATAGTTGCTCCGTTCTCTTTCACTGTTAGCTCCCATTGATCTATTTTTTTACGTCTTAGATCGGTTAATTTATTCCCACGGAGTGCATTTGTAAAGTGTTCTATGACTTGTTATGCCACACAATTGAGTGGCTTTCCACTGACGTTGACTGTTTCATTGGTGCTAGTTTTCCAATGTCAGGTTTCTTATTTAACGGATACATCCCATAAACGATTGCTGTTTCTGGATACGCTTTTTCATAGTATGGTTTATCAATTCCAGTTAACAGCCCTGGTCTGGAATCACGGCTAACAATGACTGTTGTCCTATCTTTGAGAATTGGCTCAAACTTGTCTCTTATAACCCATTCGCCCGATTCTAAATTGATAATGAATTTCACTCTGAGAAAATACCGTTTATTGCCAAGTTGTGATAGTATCATAGCTGCTGTTTCATCATTCATTCTAGCATCAACAACACCATCAATTCTAAATGTTGACTAGGTGTGTGATGCACCGTCCTGTTTAAACTCATGAATACAATCTCGTATTTTTCTAATCAGACTTCTATTATTTATTCTCTTTTGGTACATCTTCGAGAGTTCTATCAAGATTGAATTTAATATTTTTCCAAGGCTTAATTGTCGATAATCTCTTGAATTCTTCATTCATATAAATAAGACAAGTATTTAAATAGAAAATTTTGTTTATATATAATGAATCACTGCAAATGGCTTATGATTGGATCAGTAACTCCATGTAATAAATCGTGTAGAGGTGAATTCTGTGGATATCACTTACAGAGTGTCAGAAATAATTCGACAGGCCCGTCCCCATGCATAAATTGTGGGGTGGGTGTGAGAGGAAAATCACAATTATGTATCAATTGTGGAGGTAAGCGGTTTAGAGAATTAAAACGTTATTATGATAAACGAATAAAAAACGCTATCATTGACCCTAACCATGACTCTGTCAAAGACAAAATCATAAAAACCCCTCAAGACTACATTAATAGATTTATAATTAAAGCAAATGATGAATTAGACAAATAGTATTATTATATATAAATGGAGCAAGAATTCAGACCACATCCAATACTCGTTAATTATGAAATATCTCGTAATGGTGATGTTAGACACTGTAGACTGAAAAAGCCAATTGGTTTTGTTAATAATCAGGGATATTTGTGTTTTACTGCTGGAAGAAAGGTATATCTCTGTCATAGGGCAGTCTTTGAGTGTTATATGGGACCGATTAAAGATGGCTGTGTTATTGATCACATTGATTCTAATATTCAAAATAATTCTCTTGAAAATTTACAATGTATTTCTCAAAGAGAGAATACAAAAAGAGGAAAGACAGGGAAATACTCAAAACGACGCAAGGGATTTAAATCATTTGATACAACGACGAATGAAGAAAGAGTTTTTCATTCAATGAATGCTGCAGGGAAATATTTTGGAATATGTATTCCTTCAGTACGAAAAGTTGCTGAAGGGATTTATCAAACAGCTATCTCAAAGAAAAATGGACATAGAATAAAGTTTTCCTATTTACAAGATAACTCTCAATAGTGAGTTATGCTATTTTAGTCATTTTTGCATGATTTTACAATTCAGATCAATTACCATAGGGCAAAGTAGTCGATTTTCCATAGGGCAAAACACTAAAAACGTTTCGCGCGTTAATATCATTATGTACATATTTTTTTTTCAATATTTATTCGCAATATCCACGTATATATGCATTAAAAAAGTAAATGACAATAACTGGAACAGCCGGAACAGCCACATAGTAAATATGGTTATTGTACCGAAACGCGCGCGTGTAACACAAGACACTGGGTCAAGGTTCTATTAATAGATTTTTTAAAAATCCCAATTACAAAGACAGCGTTAACAGCGCTGTTTAGATTTTGTATGAAAATGAAATTACTTTGTAATTATAAATAAAATAGATTGTATGTGAGGGTCAAAATAGTAAAGCGCATTACATGTAATTTAGTTTTTTAGTGTGGTAGCGCTACATGTAATAAAATTATCAATGACACAGAAAAATATCATTCTCGAACCATTCAAGAAATAGCAGGTCCTGAATTGACAGGGATCCCCATGACAGAGTTATCTCGTCATGTAAATCCATTATTATTACGATTATTTAATCGTAATATTATAGAAATTAATAAAAAAATTGCTATTATTTAACAGTTGTATTTCTTGTTTTAATGTTTTATTTAAATATTTAGCTTCCATTGAAATTACTACACAATTTTCATTATGAAATGCTAGGAAAATAAATACACACCTACACATTGACACTGCAGTATTAGTCACCTTATATATAATATGAGCCGTAATAAGTTTGGGGCTTTAAACGAAGCCCAATTTGCCAATCAAAACTCCCACGCCATTGACATGGTGTGGTTGAATTTTTTCAACTGCAACCAGGGTTAATTTCTTGGGTTGCTTTTGATTGGTAGATTGGGTGTAGGTCCGCCCCGTCGTTTCATGTTTGTATCGTCCTGTACTGTCCCTATCATCTCATTGTATATATAACCATCCTATATAATCGCATTGTATATATATATCATCCTATATGTAATGTACTGTCCCTAGTATATATAATATCATCCTATATAATCGCATTGTATATATACCATCCTATCATCTCATTGTATATATATCATCCTATCATCTCATTGTATATATACCATCCTATCATCTCATTGTATATATACCATCCTATCATCTCATTGTATATATATCATCCTATATAATCGCATTGTATATATAATCATCCTATATGTAATGTACTGTCACCCCCACAACATATCTTCCGGAAGACCTAATATAGCATTTGTTACGTTAGAGCTTCCAATTGGGAGATCTATGTTTGTGGCCCTTGGGCTTATATAATGCGAAGGCACTAAATGAGTTCCACGAATGTGCTGTCCCCCCTCTGGGCCTCTTTGACGTCGTTTGGCGCGAAAGAGGTTTCCAAATGAGGCTTCATGTTATATGTTCAATGTTTGTAAAGAAATCACTTGGATTTCACGTCTAATACCCAATACCCATATAACCCGCCCTTGAACTCGATTGGGGAGTTAGGGTATTGTATAAGTCTTTAATGTATGCCTTTCTTGCCTCGGAACTCGAATGAGGAAGAGACAGGGCATTGTATATGTTTTGTTTTTTTATATATGAATATCTTCGATAAAAATATTTTAAAGATAAGAAAATACATTATTAATAATATTCAATAAATGGAATTTCAAGATATTACATCTATCATCACAGAAATATCAAATTTAAGAAATCAAGGAATCGTACTTTCTGAATTTTTAAATGAAGACAGACTTTTGAATGAATTTGAACAAATTAATATACAATTGAAACATGGAAGATATGTTCTACCTAAAATGTATTCACTGATAAAAAGAATCCAAAAAGCGGTTAATGCTTCTTTGTATAACAATGATATTAATTTATTCATTCGGCTATTTAGTATAGTTGAAGCAATTAGAAAGAAACTCGGGGAACAGTACCAAGTTCGGTCAGAGATTGCTTTGAAAGAGAAATCTATAAGACGTTTGATTGATGCAAGCATTGAAACCCACAATTGAAAAAACGTTAGCATTTCCAATAATGACATCAGAAGCATTAACTACCAGACTAGCCCGTGAGAGGTTAGCATTACTGAAAAAGTTTATACCAATTCGAGATAACGTGCGAGATAAACTACAACTTAGACAGCAAGCGCAGACTGACTTTTCTATTGGGAGTGAACAACTTTTTGCCCCTGTAACTAAAGCCACTAAAGATATGAAACTTGCAACAGAACGTGCTATATACGGCGACATCCCTAAAGAGGGAGCAGTACCTATTATTGATGTATTAGGAAAGATTGCTACAGAAACTAAAAAAACTCAGGAGGGGATAAAACAGCTTTCAGGTGAGTTACAAACTCAGCGAGAAATACAACAAATGGGTAATATTGATACTGATGATAACTCCGTTGAAGATGCTAGTGATTCTATTGAAAAAGGTTCCACTAAAAAAGTGTTCCTTTTAACGAGAAATTCACCAATGAAGCTATAGAAGAAATCAGACAAATTCAATTGCTGGAAAATGAAGACTATGTGTCATTTGGTGAATTCGCTGTAAAAAGTTATTATAAGAGAAGGGAATTTTTAAAAGACGAGTATAAAAAACACACAATAAAACGAGATCAATGGGTGGATTGGTTATTTAAAATTAATAAAAATGAACCCGGCAATTTAAATAAGGATACATTGGAATACAGAGCTTTTAAAATGGGAGTTGATGCGTATGGTATACAACAACAGCAACGAAAAGAACAACAACAACAACAACAACAAAAAGAACAACAACAAGGTCGAGGTCGAGGTCGAGGTCGAGGTCGAGGTCGAGGTAAAGGTCGAGGTCGAGGTCGAAGTCGAGGTCAAGGTCGACAATCTCCAGAAATTCAAAACGTTTCCGAATCAGAAAGTACTTCAGGAAAGGGTTATGGAAGTTCTCATCATGATTCTCAAATGTGTCCTAGTAATATCATTAATGATATATCACGACTTGAGGTTCTTATTGGAGGTAAGCGAGCTGGGAATAACTCAGTCGAAATAACTAATGAAGCATTTGATATTTGCAGACGATTATTCCAAGGTGGGATAATTGATATTCATACGTATCGAGAACTCTTGGATGAGTTAATGGACGGAATTCCAGTGGAATTTAGTGGTTATTATAGCGATTGAAATTTCTAAATGCTTGCATTTAGAAATTACAAAGTCATTTCAAATAAGATGATAGTACACTATAATCACAATAAACCAACAAACGTATATGTGGTAAACTCAAGATTGCCCGTTTATAAGGCATACTATGGAGACGGCCTTGGAAATACCATAGCGGGTTTATTCACAAGAATAGCCCCAAAAGTAGCACCAATTGCTAAACAATTAGCGATGAAAGCCATTGATGTTATTCGTAATAAGGGAATTAACGCTGTTGGAGATCTTGCAGGAACGGCCTTTTCTACCGCAAAGAATAGAATAACGTCATTGGTGAAATCTAGATTCGGACGAAAACCACCACAAATGGTTTCAACACCGCTACCTTCAACAACAATGATGCCTGCAAATGTCAGTAAAGTGATAAATAACGCAGTGGAACAAAAACTAGCATCATTAGCAATGACTTCACCAGACAGTAGTAATATTGCAAGTATGATAGCGGGAAGCGGTCTTGGAGGAAATCGTAAAAATGTCAGACGAAAAAGAAAATGATAGCATTACTACATTTAGAAAAACGATAACGTTTTAGTATAAATGGCATTTAAAAAAATTGCTGATCCAGCGTTTGATATGGCAGCACCGGTGAATAAAGATGATTCTAAAATTAACTATCAGTATTATGCCTATCCTGCAAGAGAGCCTAATCAACGGGGGAGAGTTGAACTTCAAGTTCAAGATACAAGTAGATACTTTTTGCCGTGTGAGGCGTTTATTGAAGTAGAAGGAGAGCTTGTAACAAATGTTGCAGCTGATACACCATATGGGGATAACCCAAATATCCGAGTTGGTTTCGTAAATAATGGCATTATGGCGCTATTTAACAGTGCAAGATATATCATTGATGGAAAAGAAATTGAATCAATAGAACAAAATGTTGATATTGCAACAACAATAATCGGACTTGCGAGATATTCTGATGATTATACAAGATCGGCTGGTCCGTCTATGATGTTTGCTAAGGATACTTCTGATCATCCGAACCATTATCAATTTGTTAAAGTACGAACTGCGCAAGCTACTGCAGAAGCTGATCAACAACTTGTAAATCATCCAGACCGTGAAGACCAGCCAGCCGCTGAATTCGACATTTTAAAAAGGGTCAATGATGATTTCAATCTAGGATTTGCAACACGAAAAGGAGCATTAAAAGGACAACATCGACGGTTTTCATGTGCAATTCCGTTACATCATATATTCGGATTCTGTAGAAATGTCAGAAAAGTCATCTATGGAGCAAAGCATACGGTTGTGTTAGTGCGAAAGGAGAATGACAATGATGCAATCTGGCGTGCTAATGGTGTTGATGATGGTAAAGTCATTTTAAATAAATTGGTTCTATGGATACCCGTCTTGACACCAGCAGTTACAATAGAGCAACAATTACTATCGTTTATGGACACAGGTGGAAAATCATTGCTAAGTTGGCTAACAACAACGACTGATACGAAGCAGGATAATGTAAATGGCACATTTACATGGCACTTAGCATCAAAACAAGGTGTTTCAGCTCCACGTCATATCTTTATAGCGTTACAGGATGCAAATCGAGTGGGTCGTCAATTATCTAGTCATATGATATTTGATAAATTAGGAGTAAGTGAAGTTTCGTTGAGAATAAACGGACAACAAGAGCCAGCAGAGATTGTACAGCTTAATTATGAAAACAACGACATAGCACGTGTATATCATAGAATATTGTCGTATATGGGTCGTGATCAAAATGTTGATACTGGTTTGCAAATATCGCAAATTGATTTTGAAAAACACTATCCGATTTATTACTTTTCATTGGAACATCTTGACATGATGAGACAATCTGTTGTTGATATATACTTCCAAGCTCGGGTACAACGCCCTGCTGGTATAGCCGACTATAGAGCAGTTGCTGTCATTCTCAGTGATAAATCAATGTTGTTAGAAGGAATTGGCGGACGAATGAGACTTATTGATGCACCAGTGGAAAACATGTAATGTTTTCAAAAATCATTTGATTTTCCAAACATGTAGTTAGGATTTTCACAATAAGATCAATTGAAAGTGTAAATTACATTTTAAAATAGAATGACATATAGTATTGTTAATGTCCAGTTGACTGATGGTCAGGTCAAGAAATTGAAATCAAAGTCGGCTAAAGAATGTGGAACCACAATAACGTTGAAACCCACTCAAATGTCCGGTGGTGCACATAAATTATCATTGACAGATCGTCAAAAAAAACATTTCAATGATGCGCTAAAGAACAAACGAGGAGTTCAAATTGATTTTTCGAAAGCAGCAATCGCCAGTATGATAAAATCAGGTGGTATATTCCCGCTGTTAGCTGCTATTCCAGCATTGATTGCAGCGGCTGCCCCAGCGGTTGCGAAGGCGGCAGCGTTAGGAGCCGTTGGTACTGCTGCAGGAATGGCCCTGAAAAAAGCTACTGGGAATGGCTATAAAAAAAGGAAAGGGTCTAAGACTACCAGGAACTCCACACAATTGGTACAAGGGCACGGGCCTAAGAATACCAGGAACGGCTTATTAGTGGAAAAATCCCTAGGATTTTCACCAATGTCCAATTTTGATTTAATTGACGCTGTAAAATCATTATCAATAAAAAACTTTAGAGGAGTTTTCATGAGAGATCAATTACCGTCAAAACCAATGAAAAATGAAACGGGTATTATCAATCTTGATAACAGCAGCGGAAAAGGAACTCATTGGGTCGCATATGCAATTGATCCACGTGGAATTGTCTATTTTGATTCATATGGATTAGCTCCACCAAAATAATTCATGCGATATGTATCCACAATAACAAAGTCATCTCCAATTTTTTATTCCACGCTACCAACACAACAGTTAAATGATCCACCGATATGCGGTCGTGAAGTATTAAACGTCCTTGCAGAGATATCTAGATTTCCAAGGAAACCACCACAAGTTGTTGTTAATGAATATACTAGCAGGCAATGGCAAAAACGATAGCGTTATGATTTAGAAAAACGTAGCGTTTTCGTATAATGATTGATATTTGGGGACGACCTTTATCAGAATAAAAAAAAACCAGAAACCGATAGTAAATTAGCTGTCGAAAATGTAAAAAAAATAATCGAAGATGAAATCGCCGAGACATTAAATTTGTCAAGTGTAGATCCTGGGGAAATAGTTGTATTTCAAGATCGCCAGGGCAAATTGAAATCTAGTAATGTTTCATTGGATGATGTCTTAATACGAAGACGTGACGTCGTTGAAGATACAATAGTGTTATATTCAAATGATGGAAAACTCAAACCAGGTGTATTTGTTTCTACAATCACAGATGCATTAAAATATTTAAATGAAGAACTTGAAAAACATATAACAACGTATACTTCCCTTCGTAGAAATATTATCAATAAATTTTTTGGAACACCAGCGGTAACCTCTCCATCTCTCGCTGAAATTAAATCCAATTTTGATGAAATTAAATCCAATATTAAAACTATTAATGATGCTGGATTTAGTATTATTAGAGATAACATTAGTAATATTAAAAAATCTATCGAGGATATTACAAAATTTAAAACAATCTTCCGCTACTTGAAAAAATAAAGATTCCTCATGAGAGGAATATCATAAATATGGTATACACAGTTCTCTCTGGATCATTAGATTGGGAACCTAAAAAGAATGCAATAACTCTCACTGTGTCAAAGCCGGGTATTTATCGATTAACAATAGTGTCACTGAATCAGTTTAATATATCATCATCGACTTCATATGGATACAACAACGTGATTTCAACGACTATTGACGTGGATGAATACAAACGGTTTACAATAACAAGCACTGATCATAATTTAAATAAGACATCATTTGTATGGTACATGGAGTTTGTAGATGATCTAAATTAGAATTTTAACAATTAGAAACCACTTGAGGTTTTAAAATAATATGATTCCATCATCGCAATATCGCTATGATACCGTCAAAGAGTTCTTAACAAAACTCAAAACACTCATTGATGAATATGAAATAAAAATTAAAAAGTATCGCAGGAGAATTACCGCAATTGATGTTACAGTATACTCAGTATCTGGTATAATGGCCGATGCTGGTATTATACTATCTTCAGTAACAATGGTAGCTCCGATTGCTGTCCCAATTGCTATTTCCGCGGTGACAACATTTGCTGGAATTGCAAATGCTATTACTAAAAAAATATCATCGTGTTCTCAAGAAAAACTTAAGGACTATATAGTAAAACATCAAGCAGTATCTAACGGTTACTCACAATTATCCTCGTTGATGTCATCATCGATTGATGATACGATAATTACCGAAGACGAATTCTCCGCGATGATACGTATTTATGATACTACGATTAAAAACGCTAGCGTTTTTTCATCTATTGCAAAATTAGACATTGTAAATAATAATAATAATAATAATGTCGCAAGAGATTCAACTACTTCAGCAGATAGCAGAAAATACCACTCCGCGGAAAACAAGCATGATATCAATATCGTCAACAAACCCTAAATTCATTGTGAATTTTCCTTCACCTGTTTCAGTAAAGGAAATCGCGTTGGCAAAATTACGAGTGTATCATAGTTGGCCTAATATCAGATCAGTTCCATTTGGCGGTCAGAGACCTAATAATTCTCTGGTATTTGCATATAGGAATAAAAAAGATGACACTCCAGATTGGAACTTTGTTTCAATACCAACTGGATCCTATCAAATTGAGCAAATTAATAATGAATTACAACGTAGAATAAAATCCATTACTAAAAAAGAATCAAAAATTGCGATAACAGTTCATGAACCAACACTATCATCTACAATTGAAATAGGCTCTCCTGGGTATGTTGTAGATATTTATAACAGTTCAATAAGAACAGTATTAGGATGGCCCGAAGATCCACCTAGAAGTGCTGGTAATTCCACGCCCGAGCCTGTAAAATCTAATTACGTCACTGATGAAATAAGACCTGAAAATCCATCAAAAACTTATAAAAAATTCGAGAATATAAACTTCACAAAAAGATATCGATATAAGGATCAATATGGTGAAGATGTGTGGAGAATTCCATTTTATAATGATTATATCCCACAGGAAGGTGAAATTCTGGAAATACATGAAACAAGTCCAACATTTGTAGATATTAAAGATCACATCCTTGATAGAATGAATAATGATTTTTTATTGTTATTACCCTCGTTAAGATCTGGCTTTCTTACACAAGCTGAGTTTACTAGTGTAGTCGCTGCGGGTAATAAAATCATCGATGATATGGAAATATTTAATTCGAGGATTACTAATCTCTTCACTGATGAAAATAACCCGATTTCAAAAACTAGCTCATCCAAAGATTATAAAAAAAATATAAATGAAAATCCAAATTATTAATTACCAGGATATAACGTTCCCGAGTTAAAGAAAAAATTCAGAACTGCCATCGACGAAGGATTTAATAAAATTCATCAATCATGGAAAGATAGCCAGCCGAAGCCTATTATCCTCACTTATAATAATTCTCCCGACGGCGACGGTAGACATATCGCACCGAACAATGTGGATATTTCATCGGTGATCGCACTTAATTTAACGTGTGATGTAATCGAAGGAAGTTATCAAATTAATATGGAACAATCAAATCAAGCCCGACAAGGTTACATTCTTTATTCATTTGCACCAACAGCCCCCCCGGATTTTTAATTGTTGAGAATCCGACTAATCCAGTCTATATGCAATGTCAAAATGATTTGCTAACTAGAATTAATTTTACACTCACCGATCAGTCAAATAATTTAATTGATCTACGTGGTGAAGTATTATCGATTAGTTTGTTTGTGAAAAGCTAACAAATATTTGGTTAAATCATTTGTATTAACCCTGAAATCCTTTCAGCAGCAGGGGGGCGGTGAGATGACAACATATTTGCGACGTAGATGGCAGCAATTTCCAGGGTGGTTATGACAATGTATTTGCGACAAAATCGCTAAGGCTCCATTTGTAAAATGGATTCTTTATTTTTTTTTGGTTAAAATATGAGATTTCGTAGGAAGGTTCCATTTGGCATTCTGAGGCTTTAATCGATTTTATCGCAAAAGTTTGTAGGGTTCACCCCCCCCTGCTGCTACCACTGAGCCACGAGAAGCAACTGGCAAACTTTCTCACGTTGGCCGAGTCTGGGCTCGAACTCACGCAGACAGAGGTGAGATGGCAGTGATCCATAACGGTCAGCGCTTTAGACCACTCGGCCACTCGGAGCCCCCGACCTTGTTTGTAGAGTTTCCATTCCGCAAGATTTACTAAGTATAACATATGATACCTATATATGCAATATTAAAGCCAATACATGGAATTTTACTTTCGAAAATGGTTGAATAGAGGGTATGTTTTGGTTATTAAATTTGCTTTTATATTACTATAATTACGAATATGAAAAGGCAGACAACGTTGCAGAATATTGTTTTCTTGAAAAATCAAATCATGATTATAATTGGAGATATTAAAGGTTTGGTGAATTTAAGTTTGTGTAAAGCTTTTAGTGTATAAGGGATTGGAAAAGAAGATGAATTTATTGTTGGCAATATTCACTAATTATTGCATTTTGCCAGCAGTAATTAAAACAGAATGACTATTGCATTCTATCTAATAGCCGCTGAATAATTAATCTTGATGAAAAACAAAACGAGCTCACATGAATTGACATGTATATGTATCGAAGAATATATGTTTAATTTTGCCCCATTGACATGTCTGTACTTTATTAAGGCATTCTCTCATTTTAGCAATCAAAGCTGTCAAAAACATTGATTTTTTCACACTGTCTGACCTTTCTTTATACCCTATTATATTTTCCTATTATTTATGCATTTATGTATTTTCATAAATCTATCGATCCAATGTTCTATCAATTTAGCTGTGTATCTGATGTTTGCAAGAGCACAAATTGTGTAGTTAAAGAATAGAGGGTCGCAATACTGACTGGATAGCATTATTATATCTCACGGGAAACATTATTTTTTTTTGCAACAATTGACGGCAAGAAACAAATAGTTTGGCACATTCTGGTCTGTTGCTTACAAGTTAAAATACAAGAACTGCAAAGGGAAAGACTGTATCGCAAAAGGAATTAAAATTTTGACCGTAGGAACATACTGACAAATTTTTGAATTGTAAACTTGCTCTGCAGGGACATCGTGCTTACATCTATACACGATTTTGACTAAGGTTTCTGCTTTTTCCAATAGACATTTTAGATATAAAACAAAGCTTTTGGTAAAGGTTACACATTATAGCTTACCGACAATTACTTTTTTGTGTAAGTGCCATTTTTAATTCGACAAAATACTCACATTGTTTAGAACGTCTAAGACAAATCTTTTCATTTCTATTTGCATCACACACACACATCAGCGAGCTTCTAAAATCGTTTCATATCTGAGCGAAGAATACCATGATAATTATTAGCAAAACGTGCGTGATTTTCAAGGTGATGAAAACATTACATCTGTATTCTTTATCTGTATTTAGAATAGTGTTTGTAGGGATGATATTTAATGCTTAACATTTTCACAAGGCTCGTGTGTAAATTTATTGGCACATTCCGAATTTTATGTATACAAAACTGTTTCATTTTCAACCAGACAGTATTGTAGGAATTGTATTATTATTAAAAGTCGTATATCTTTTAAACAGAATTCTGATTAGAAAATAAATGATATATTGAAATAAAACAGATCTCCGTAGTTGTAAGACTGTATAGTCACACAAACATGATAACATGCTTCATTAAATGTCGAAAGACTGCTGTAGGATGAAATCAATTATTCTGCCCTTATTTATTCTAAATAATGATATAATTAAAATGTCGAAAATGTATCAAGAATGGAATCACGTATTCTTAATTTCTTACAGCAAACAGGGATTATTTTCAGAGATACGGTAGGATATCAGGAATATAAACAATAAAAAATTATGTCATAAAATAATTTAAACAGCATATATTTTCTAAAACCAATATTGAACAATCTTTAAATAAATAGCATTGCTTTTGAGTGCTGTTCAATTTGATAATTACATAAGAAGACTTTTTTATTAGGAAGAAGAGAATATTAGCAATACATAATCCATTAAGAAGCAATCGTGTCTTCACGTCTGTCTGTCTTTCTGTCTGTGTGTGAAAGTATGTATGTATGCATGTATGTATGTATGTATGTATGTATGTATGTATGTATGTATGTATGTATGTATGTATGTATGTATGTGTGTGTGTATGTATGTATGTATGTATGTATGTATGTATGTATGTATGTATGTATGTATGTATGTATGTATGTATGTATGTATGTATGTATGTATGTATGTCTTAGCTTAGATCAAGATCAAGATAGCCGCTATCGCTTAACCGGCTTGAGGCAGCTGACCGGATTTTTGTACCGTTTATATGATATATGTGCTTATTGTCTGTCTTCGTCTGTATTATTGTTTTCAACATGCACTGGCTGTTCTATTCGAATGTGTTTCTTCGTTTTCTTGTATTGGAAACGAGAAAAATTATGTTTTTTCTCAGCTGTCTTTCTCCACGGTTGCAGCTTCCTTTGTTATCGGACATGCCGCCTTCACGTGTTACTCGTCAGTCCACCCGTTTATGCTATGATGGACCCTCATTAATTGCGTTAAATGACCGCTCCTTGCCTCTCAACACTACATTGTGCACAAGACTAAACGACCTGGGTCTACATTAATCATTCCACAACTGTAAACGGAAGAGAAAGATGAAGCGTTGTTTCAAAGCTGGCCGGAGTAGAACAGGAAGAAGAATTCCAGTTATCTCCCTTCCGCCCTTTCCGACACAGAAATTTAAAAATTCGGCCGTTAATTTAGACAATCTAATTCAAATTTAAATTGGATCGTCAACCTTTGTGTCAACTGTTGAAGAGATACAACTGTGCATTGCATTATTCAATGCCCAATCAGGAGGGCTATCGGAAAAGCACACAGAAATAGCTAATTTTATCAACGATCAGAACATCGACATCTTTTTCCTTACAGAAACATGGCTAAAAACATCAGGCGACGAACCTAAGTGCTTGGATCTAAACCCACCGGTTACTCCATCAAGTCGTTCCCCTGCCGTTCCCGCGGAAGAGGAATTGCTATCATCGCAAGCAACTCCATGATCAACCGTCTTAACTACACTTCAACTTTCAATTTCGACCACACATCATTTGAACTAGTCCAAACTACATTCACACAGGAACAAAGGTCAGTCCATTTTTTCTGCCTCTACCGCCGTCATCCAAGTAGAAAAAACAAGCTGACATAATCTCTCTTTTTGGAGCAGTTTCCAAATCTCCTGGAGTATGGTAATTCTATAGGCGGCAACCTAATTATTCTTGGTGATTTCTATGTTCACTGTGACAGTCCTGAAAACCCATGCACATCGAAACTCCTAGATTCCATTCACGTTGTCAACCTCAAATAGTCAGTTAGCCAACATAAACATGGTAACATTTTAGATTGGATTCTTTACAGACCTGATGATATTATTCTTCAATCGTCCCTGGTGTCCCACGAACTTTCATCAGATAACCTCTACATTATATGCCATCTTGACGTAACAATTCCTAACCCTCCGACATTATTTGCTACTAAGAGAAACCTCCGTATAATAAACAGAACAAAACTAATGCACGACAGCAAACTTAACAACTAGCTTACCTACTACAGCAGAACAACTTGATAACCGCCTGCGTTCATTGCTCGACAAACACGTCAAAGCAACTAAGTGCAAAGTAGCAATTCAGAAGTGTTCTCCGTGGTATAGAAGTGTTAGGGACCAGCTTCGCACTGCTACAAGAGACCGTCGTAAAGCTGAGAGATTTTGGCTTTCCACCAGACTCAGTTTATAAGCAGATTTATGATGCCGCTAAGAAGAATGTCACAAACATAGTCCATGCAGCGAAATTGGCCAACTACAGTACTAATATCACAGAATGGTCCAGATGAAAAGAGCTATTTGAGATTACTAACATGCTACTGTCAAGGAACAAATTTACACCACTTCCAGCTAGCTACCTTCTCTCGAGGCGACCTTCTGAACCTGTTTGCAAATTTCTTCCGTGACAAAGTACAAACCATCAGAGATAATCTTGCCAACACAATTTCAGTTGACTCATCATCACCATAAAGTTGCAAAACAGACTTTCAGCGGCAACAATTATCAGCATTTGAACCTGTCTATACGGATTTAGTACGTACAATCGTGATGAAGAGTGCACCAAAGTCACGTGAACTGGATCTGATTCCGACGTCACATGTGCTAGAGTGCTTGGATCCAGTATTGCCTTCACTAACTGATGTTATTAATACGTCTCTCTCATATGGGGAATTCCCATCATTTTACAAAACGGCCATTGTAAAACCTCTGCTAAAGAAACCAACACTTGACCATAATGATTTAAAGAATTACCGCCCAGTTTCTAATCTACCATTCATGTCAAAAATATTAGAAAAATTTGTTCTATCCCAATTTGTATCTCATCTAAATTCAAACAGTCTTTTTTAGCAATGTACAATCTGCATATCGTCCTCGCCACAGTACTGAAACCGCTCTTCTGAAAGAAGTCAACGACCTTCTCTCTGCTTTGGATAGCGGAAAGACTACAGTCCTCACTCTACTCGACTTATCTGCAGCATTTGACACTATAGACCATGATATATTACTTCACCGTCTCCAGCATATATTTGGTATTCACAATACGGCCTTACTATGGATTAAGTCCTACTTGGTCAACAGGACACAAATTGTGTCTGCAAATGGAAAACACTCCAGACCAATTGATCTATGCAGTGGTGTTTCACATGGAAATGTTCTTGGACCTGTTCTTATCATTCTGTACACACTTTCACTCTCAAGTGTCATAGATCATCATCCAGTGTCTCACAAATTGTATATTGATGACATTCAAATATACACATCTAGCCATCCAGCTGAAGTTGAAGCTACCATGCAAGACATAGAGAGGTATATTTCTGATGTGAAATCATGGATGACATGTAACACGCTGCAGATGAACGATGATAAAACTGAAACAATCCTGATTTTAAAAACTAAGACTTTTTCATTCACATCATTTACCTTAGACAATAATTATTAGCAACACCAACATTAAATTTAAGCAGTCAGTACGAAACCTCGGTGTCACTATTGACAGTACTCTCTCATTGCATCAACATGTGATGAACATGTGCCGGGCTGCATATCTTGAGCTGAGACGCATCAGTTCCATTCGCAAGTATCTATCAGTTGATGACACAAAAACACTTGCGTGTTTCTTAGTACTTTCAAGACTGGACTATTGTAATTCAATTCTGTCTGGTTCATCTCAATATCTACTTCAGAAACTTCAAAAAGTTCAAAACACTGCTGCTCGGATCATCCTTAGAGTACCATGATCAGAGCATGCCTTTCCGCTGCACTGTACCCTACACTGGCTATCCATACGATCCAGAATTAAATACAAAATTTGTTCTCTGTGCTACGTTTCACCAATGGGCTTCAGTCCAACATACCTATCAGACCTCACCTATGGTGTATACACCTGCAAGATGCTTACGCTCCTCTTCTGACCCTTACATTCTCAATATTTCCAATATGAAGTTGAAATTATATGGACAACGTTCTTCTGCATACCAGGGCCCAGCAACGTGGAACGAATTTACCACTGCACTTAGACATAAAGACACAGTGATCTCATTCAAGAGCGCCCTTAAAACCCATCTATTTCAACTGCAGGAACAGTCATAATGGACAAATAATGAATTCTTTTTAACGTATCCTTACCATAACAATTTACAGCATATTTTCTGTTTATAATTTTGTGGTGTTTGTTTATCATTTTTGTAATCATTTCATTATATATCGCTTGTTTCTCATATTCTTTTTAAAGTGTTGTCAAATGTTGTAAATCGCTTCGAGCTTCTAAAGATTAGGCGCTATATAAAGTCCTCGTTATTATTATTATTAATATTATGTATGTATGTATGTATGTATGTATGTATGTATGTATGTATGTATGTATGTATGTATGTATGTATGTATGTATGTATGTATGTATGTATGTATGTATGTATGTATGTATGTATGTATGTATGTATGTATGTATGTATGTATGTATGTATTTATGTATGTATGCATGTATGTATGTGTAGAAATGTTGATCATAGCAAATAGGGTTGATTAAACAACTGTTTATCACACCTTTTATCTGCTAATTAATAACCCAAATCAAACCATATAGTCATATACATGTATCAGTATATTTATTAAACATAAATGTCATATAGTACCTATATTCAATAAGACATTTTGAATATTATAAACTTAACAGTTCGAACACCCTTTGTTTGAAATAGAAAGTCAATGGTTCAGACTCGTTTTTAGATATATGGGTACACCGGCTTGATCGTAAATCCATGCGATATTAGGAACTCTTCCACTCACCACTCGGTATGTTTTAAGAACCGATTGTTCAGCACAAATCACTTCTTGAAGAAAAGTTGCCCCTTGTTTTGACTGTGCATGCCCGTCACCAACATTTTGTTCTTTGTCGTATTCTATTGAAGTACAACCTGTACGTGATACAATGGCAGCTTGTGATTCCAAAGGACTAAATAATACACTGAGTAAATCTCTCCTTCATCTCACTGTTAGGTCGGTTAGGCAAGTGCTGTTGCAACGTTTACCCCGTGAGTATGCTCTGAGCTGCGCTCTTGAATGACTCTAGTACGTCAGATGTGTGCACTTGCATGTGAGTGTGTACTTGGGTGGGTGTATTTTGGATTTTAATTTGAGCTTTAACAATTTGAGATCAAACGTCACAGAATCAGTATAGATATGATCAATAGTCCCTGCAATCAACCTTTCTTGTGATCGACGGGATATGACCAATTAGTCTATATTCAATTGAAAAACTAATAAAGGAAGATAAATCTTTCGAAATTAACGGAAACATGTAATATTTAAAAAGAAAATAGAAAAGAATATGTAAAGAGAAAATAGAAAAGGCATCGATTTTCTCTCTCTCTCTCTCTGTATATATATATATATATATATATATATATATATATATATATATATATATATATATATATATATATACATGTATATATATATATATATATATATATATATATATATATATATATATATATATATATATATATATATATATATATATATATATATCCGACTATGACAGTATTGCTTCAAGACGACCCCAAGCCAGATTTCATTTAGAGTACCGTTCTTATTGACTGCGCTTTTGAACGAAGTTTCAAATGATTATTGAGTGCTTTTTGAAGGAAGTTACAGTTGAGAGCGTTTTGAACGAAGTGATAGAAATTATGGAGTGCTTGTTGCTTTCAGTTATAAAGAACACTTGATTATTTCAGGACAATGGACTGCATTTCGCTTTCACTGAACTTAATATGAAATCACATTCAATGGCTGTTGTTTCCTATTGCAGCTCTATGGCTAAGTGTTGGAAGGCTTTACAAATTTGATTTTATAGAATTAATAAGTTTTTTCATATGCTCCGTGTTGTCTTCGTGAAGGCTGTTAAATCTTTGTGCTTTCTTATTCCGCTGCTTGTACGTTTACAGTTGATGGAAAATGTATGAACCCTAATACCTGTCAAGTGTTAATACACTCGCGTTAAAGTATCAGTAATTCTAAATTAAGAATTGATTGTTGCATGATATAATGAATATTGTTACTTATTTGCAGCCAATAAAACTAAGAATAGATACCTTTCTGTAGCATAATAGGTTATCACTCCTTTGAAGAAGGCATTTGTGACAAAGTCGTCTGCTAAGGAATTATAAACTTGTTATGTTACAGGAAGGTGTATAAGTAATAACCATAAAAGGTCAAAGAACTAATTTTCTAAGCGCTTAATAATTGTATTAAAATCTGCATTGCATTTTCATCAATTTATTTTCACTAGACTGACATCTTAGAGTATAATGATCAGAAGACATCCCCCCCCCATGCTCGGCACTCTACACTGGCTATCAAACATACAATTTGCTCCCTGTGCTACGTTTCACTGACGGGCTCCAGTCCAACCTACCTATCCGACCTTATCCATGTGAACACACTAGCAAGATCCTTTCGACCCTTCTGACAATTGTATTCTCATTTTTCCCCACAATGGAAATGAGTCCTATGGGCAACATTATTTTGCATACCAGGGCCCAGCAATGTGGAATAAACTGCCCACTGCACTTAGACACAAAGACACGGTGATCTCATGTAAGGGCCTCTTAAAACTCGCCTATTTCGACTTCAAGAACAGACTTAAAGACAATAATTTCATGGTCTTTGTCTTTAGTAATCATATCATTATATATGTTCGTCTAATGTTGTAAAGCGCTTAGAACTTCTAAACATTAGGCGCTATACAAAGTCCTCCTCCCCCACCTCCTCCTCCTTATTATTATTATTATTATTATTATTATTATTATTATTATTATTATTATTATTATTATTATTATTATTATTATTATTATTATGGCTATATTAAACTAAAATCTAACTTGTAACAACCAGTCACCAGGATTTTATTACATATATTTATTGCCCTATCAGATTTAAATTGAATTTGTTGCGCGCTTACGTGTTTGTATGCATTAGAATTTTGGAAATACGGTACATTTACTGACCATTTCGATGGTGATTAGTAGTATATGGGGACGATTTAGCGACAATGGGATCTTAATGTTAAAACAGGGTGTTTACCCTTTGGCGACAAGGGGAATTTAACATGGGGAAATTTAACATGAAGTGAATGGGGAAATCAACACTGGGACAAGAGATTGGACTAATTTAGCGTCAATGTGACTTTAACGTTAAAATGGGTATATCAAAATTGGTGTCAATGGGAATTTAGCAACGGAATGTCGTCTCGGGGTCAATGGTAATTGAACATGGTTGGTATTATGGGGTTTATAGGGACAAACTGTTAAGAATGAAATGTATTTATAGGACAAAGGGTTGATAGGGACAAATATCGATGTACAGAAGCAAACAAATGTACATCCAGGCACACAAAAAGAGGACAAAGATGTTCCGAGGAAAGACTCAATCAGAATAATAAGAACAATAAGAAATAACAAGAAATAAGAAACAATAAGAAAAGTCTATTGTATGGGTACAAAAAATTTATTCAATTATATACATGGGCTCTCTGGCCTGTGCTATGGTCTAAGCACTATCCATTTAATACATACAAATTTTGGACATGAAACAAACCTATTGACAAGATTTTTTCGATCTTGGTTCTAATAAACTACTTTTTGAAATTAAAAGTTCATGCCTTGAAGATAAACATACAACGTATATACATTTCATTAAAGAATGACATTTTTTTCATTCTACAATTAATGTCCATTTTGGATATAAAGCCAAAACAAAACATGTAACAAACAATCAAATAGGACAAAGTTCATGTTTCTCTCTATATCCGTCACACACGTTGTTTAAATTTGGTCAGCTACCACTTGTGATTTCACAATGTAGGTGTAAGTTGTCGTCTTAAATTTTATCGAGTTCGCTGTCTGATATCATATGGATGCTAAAATACGCTTTTAGGTCTAATGAATCCTTTTCCTTCTTTGGCGTACTTTGATGTGACGGTATGGTGGTGAAAGAAGCCAATGATGTTTGTTCCTTCTCTTCTTTCATCTGCTTAGAGTGATTCATCTTTCTCGACGTTTGTCCTCGCAATAAAGTGTCGTTTTCGGAATTTGTCTTTTCATTCTGGATGATATTGACATGTCCTAAAAGTAAAGTCTTGTAGTCTGGAAGTCGCACTGGTTGCACGTAGTTTTCCAGGGCGTTAGTAGATAAACAGCTAAGATGTGGTACTCCATTGGTGGTGTGATCATGAGGCACAGCATCGCACTCGGATTTCTTGTTGGACTTGAGTCTTACGCTCGATACTTGCTAATTGAAATTAATCATCTTTCTTTCATGGCACTTGTAGTGACAATGAATTATTGGTCTTGGACATTGTCTCTTTTTATATGCTGACCAATATCATCGTGTCCGTACGGTAAAGTAAAGTGGTTAGGGAGCCTTACTCGCTTCTGGTACACGATTTGATAGACTTTTTCCAAGGATCGACTGACGATTTGATGTGTGCGTAAACGCACAATCTTGTTAGGTTGGTAAGTGGTCACTTTAAAGTTTCCATCCCGTCCAGACTGCAAGGCTTCTTTGAGTACGACAAAGTTCACCACTTGGCTGGTGCGATAATTGAGAGTCAATCCTTATTATGACAAACATAACTGGAATATAGGGGCTTGACCGTTGTTGTTTAGACAACTTCGCTCAACTTCACAACTTACTTGCTGTCTCATACTTTGGTCTTAAGAAAGATCGCCGTTGTAGGTGTAGCAACAGTGGTAAGGGCAATAGGAGACATCGTCGCTGATGTCAAAAAGGGTAGTTCTGTTAAAAATGGGTTTAGTAATTTTTTAATATCAAATGAAGAAAAACGTGTGTTAAAAACGGGTTAGTAGACATCGTGGTCAACGACAAAGTAGAAGAGACAGAGAATGAGACATCGTAGTCAAGTAATGTTGTTTTCTGGAGTACGTACGTGTCCTAACGGCACAGTAGCGTTTCTAGTTCTCTTGATGACACCAACTCTCTGGGTTTTATCTTGCAACATTTTTTTTTCGCGGTAGGGTTTGATGGGTCTTAGACCCTATCGACGAAACGTGGAGCCAAGAAAATATCGAACGTTACGGAGATTGTCATCGTTATGCCACGGTAATGGCTCACAATTTCTCGGGATACGAGGGACAGTTTTTGCTGAGATACTATACGGAACAAGGTATCGAACGTCCTAAAGTGACTTTCAACGGAGCCAAAATCATTTCCATGCAAGTGGAACAAGCGCAGTTTAAAGATTCGATGAGTTACTTGGCCATGCCTTTGAGGTGCATGCCTAAAACGGTTGGCATGACAGAAATGGCCAAAGGCTATTTTCCACACTTTTTCAATACCAAAGCCAATCAACATGCTGTTCTACCCCATTTGCCCGAGGTTCACTACTATGACCCCGACAACATGCGTACCGAACAACGAGAAGCTTTCTACACATGGTACCAGACTCACGCTTCGGACCGTTTCGACTTTCAGGAAGAAATGTTAAAATATTGTCGTTTCGACGTAGACATTTTACGGCGTTGTTGTGGAAAATTTCGACAACGGTTCATGGAGCACGGAGGGATAGACCCTTTGAAAGAAGCCTGCACCATTGCCAAAGCGTGTTCCTTAGTGTACCGTCAACGATTCATGCCCGAAAACACTCTAGCTGTCATCAGTCCTCAAACGACTAATTTTGTCAAACGTCAATACTCGGTCAAAGCACTAAGCTGGTTGCATTACTTGTGCGACAAAAAAGACAAAAGGATTCAACATGCCCGCAACGGTGGAGGCGAGAAAGCCATTGGAAGGTATTCAGTAGATGGTTAGGACTTACAAAACCTCCAGATCGTGTACGAGTTTAACGATTGCTTATTTCACGGATGTCCTACCTGTTATCCTCAACGTGATACTAAAAATTAGTTTTTACAACGGACCATGGAAGATTTGTACGAGGTCACTTGTCAACGTCGCTTGAAGTTAGAAGAGCAAGGATACTAAGTGATAGAAATGTGGGAACACGAATACGATCAGCGATTGAAAACCGATCCCGAGTTTAAGCGCATCGTGGAAAGTTACAAGCTAGTGGACCCTCTGAACCCAAGGGACAGTTTGTATAGAGGACGGACGAATGCCACCTGTTTGCTGTACCAAGCCGACGAGGAGAAAGGAGAAGAAATCAAATACTTGGACGTGTGTTCTCTGTATTCGTTCGTGTGCAAATATTGTCACTTTCCCGCAGCGCACCCACAATTGCTGACCGAACACATCGACGTTGACAATATTAGACAATACGAAGGATTGATCAAGTGAAAAGTCTTGCCTCCCACGAACTTGTAACATCCCGTGTTACCTCATCATTGCCATGGGAAACTGATGTTTCCCTTGTGTCGTACTTGTGCTGAAACGTGCAACCAAGACCATCCTTGTCAGCACACACAGGAAGAACGTGCCTTAACGGGAACGTGGGTTAGTGTAGAATTGATTAAAGCTCTGGATCTGGGATACCAACTGTTAGAAGTGTACGAAATTTACCACTTTCCCAAGACAGAAAAGTACCACAAGGGCGACGAGACTCAAAAAGGCATTTTCTCAGACTACGTGAATGCTTTTTTGAAACTGAAACAAGAAGCCAGTGGCTATCGTTCCTGGTGTCACACTCCCGAAGACCAAAAGAAATTCAAAAAGAAATACTGGGAGCAGGAAGGCATCACTTTAGAACACGTGGAAAAAAAACGAAGGAAGGCGATCGTTGCCAAAGTGATGTTAAATTGTTTATGGGGCAAAATGGCACAATGTCCGTGTTTACCCAAAACAGAGTATTTGTCAGAACCTTCCCGCTACTTCCAGATGATTCACGACAAAACCAAATACATGAAACACGTGGACATCGTTCGTGAGGACTTACTTTTAGTCAATTACGAAGAAGAACTGGACTTTGTAGAAGCCGACGAATTTGGAAATGTCATCATTGCGGCTTACGTGACATCTCATGCTCGCTTAAAACTGTACGAAGCTTTCGAACTGTTAGGAGATCGTGTATTGTATTTTGACACAGACAGTTGCATCTACATCAGTCGTTTGGGTCAAGAGCAACCTAAAATCGAAGGAGACCGTTTAGGAGCCTGGACGGATGAGCATCCCAAGGACAAGATTCTATGTTTTGCCAGTGGCGGTCCCAAAAACTACGGTTACGAATACAGTAACCCTCAAGGAGAAGTGAACACTGAGTGTAAAGTGAAAGGATTGACTCTCAATTATCGCACCAGTCAAGTGGTGAACTTTGGCGTACTCAAAGAAACCTTGCAGTCTGGACGGGATGGAAGCTTTAAAGTGACCACTTACCAACCTAACAAGATTGTGCGTTTACGCACACATCAAATCGTCACTCGATCCTTGGAAAAAGTCTATCAAATCGTGTACCAGAAGCGAGTGAGGCTCCCTAACCACTTTACTTTACCGTACGGACACGATGATATTGGTCAGCATATAAAAAGAGACAATGTCCAAGACCAATAATTCATTGTCATTACAAGTGCCAAGAAAGAAAGATGATTAATTTCAATGAGCAAGTATCGAGCGTAAGACTCAAGTCCAACAAGAAATCTGAGTGCGATGCTGTGCCTCATGATCACACCACCAATGGAGTACCACATCTTAGTTGTTTATTTACTAACGCCCTGGAAAACTACGTGCAACCAGTGCGACTTCCAGACTACAAGACTTTACTTTTAGGATATGTCAATATCATCCAGAATGAAAAGGACAAATTCCGAAAACGACACTTTATTGCGAGGACAAACATCAAGAAAGATGAATCACTCTAAGCAGATGAAAGAAGAGAAGGAACAAACATCATTGGCTTCTTTCACCACCATACCGTCACATCAAAGTACGCCAAATAAGGAAAAGGATTCATTAGACCTAAAAGAGTATTTTAGCATCCAAATGATAGACAGCGAACTCGATAAAATTTAAAACGACAACTTACACCTACATTGTGAAATCACAAGTGGTAGCTGACCAAATTTAAACAACGTGTGTGAAGGATATAGATAGAAACATGAACTTCGTCCTATTTGATTGTTTGTTATATGTTTTGTTTTGGCTTTATATCCAAAATGGACATTAATTATAGAATGAAAAAATGTCATTCTTTAATGAAATGTATATATACGTTGTATGTTTATCTTCAAGGCATGAACTTTTAATTTCAAAAGCAGTTTATTAGAACTAAGAACTATAAAACTTGTCAATAGGTTTGTTCCATGTCCAAAATTTGTATGTATTAAATGGATAGTGCTTAGACCATAGAACAGGCCAGAGAGCCCATGTATATAATCGAATAAATTTTTTGTACCCATACAATAGACTTTTCCTATTGTTTCTTATTTCTTGTTATTTCTTATTGTTCTTATTATTCTGTTTGAGTCTTTCTTCGGAACATCTTTGTCCTCTTTTTGTGTGCCTGGATGTACATTTGTTTGCTTCTGTACATCGATATGTGTCCCTATCAATCCTTTGTCCTATAAATACATTTCATCCTTAAACAGTTTGACCCTATAAACCCCATGATACCACCCATGTTCAATTACCATTGTGGCCGAGACGACATTCCGTTGCTAAATTCCCATTGACACCAATTTTGATATACCCATTTTAACGTTAAAGTCACATTGACGCTAAATTAGTCCAATCTCTTGTCCCAGTGTTGATTTCCCCATTCACTTCATGTTCAATTTCCCCATGTTAAATTCCCCTTGTCGCCAAAGGGCAAACACCCTGTTTTAACATTAAGGTCCCATTGTCGGTAAATCGTCCCCATATACTACTGTGATTTATGAGATTTATTTTTTAAGCCAAGAAATTAATTTTACTACCATCTTAGAGTTGTTTAGTACGTTCAAATATCCATTACATGCTGTTCGATTGATCGATTGATTGAGAGAGTTTGTTAAAGTGCACACTGCAAACATAATCTATTCTATTTGAAAACATACGCTGAAATAAAGGATAATCTATCTTGTTGCATCCTGAACTTTATTAGTGTCGTAGTAGTAACAACCAGCTTTTGATTTCCTAATTTCACTGATCTCATTTAACCGCTCCGGTGGCCTAGCGGTTAGAGCGTCCGCCTCGGATGCGGGAGGTCGTGGGTTCGATCCCCGGTCGAATCATACCAAAGACTTACAAAAATGGTACTAACAGCTGCCTCGCTTGACGTTCAGCATTAAGAGGTTAGTGTCAGGACTGGTCGGCCTGGTGTCAGGATAATGTGACTGGGTGGGACATGATGCTACATATCTGCGGCATGATGCCCCAGTGCTTGACATCACTATAAACTGCCACACTGCAGACATCGAAGCGATATGACGGAAAAATTGTTAAAGTTAAAAATCTAAATCACACACACACACACACACACACACACACTGATCTCATTTAGATATGTACCAGTTATTTGGTACATGTATATAAAGAACATGTCTATACATAAAGATACGATTCTGCTTTTATTCCCTTGTGTGATCGTTAGACATAGATTTGACTATACTCATGTATGCATATGCGCAATTGGCTGATGTTTTTTATGTGGCAGTTTAAATTTCATGGTCTTTTCTAATTCAATGATACGAAAAGTCTTTTTTAGAGGCTTTAGTATAGATCGTTACCTAGATCAGTTGAGTTCACAATTGGATTATGGGCGTTTCGCCCCATGGACGTTTCGGCCCAGAACATTTTGTTCCACTTCAATACACATTTCGCCCCACATCAATGCACATATCGTCTTACATGGTACATGGACTTTTCGCCCCATGGACGTTTTGGCCCAGGACATTTCTCCCCACGTCAATGGAAATATCGGCCAATAATAGAACTTCGTCAGCATTACACCAATTTTCTCATTTTACTTTACCATTAAGATTTTATTTCATACCCCATAATCCCATTTCTCTCTCTCTCTCTCTCCTTCTCCATTTTATTTACATTCAGCCTGCCGTTTTATCAAACAAGATTTTCCATTTGTCTTCATTTATGTAATAAGACTGATTAGAGAATTAGGCTATCTTTTACAATGATAATTATTTTCTATAATGTAGTACTTGAATTTTCTCTCACGCTAACTCACGAAAACACCTTTTTATTGTTTATAGGAAATTAACCTATCGCCACTTATCAATCACTGTTCGTTTGCCCAATCAGCTCGTGTGAATTAGACACATCTCTGTGCACAATTTACGTCCGCCAGTTTCCTCAAACAAGATGATTGTCGCGATAATGAATTGATTACTGCAAATATTTACAAATTGTGTCATGTTTTGTAGATTTTTTGATCGAAAATGGTGAAAATTGTCTGATCGATAATTGTAAAATGTAGTTAGAAGGGGACTTTATAATTCTAACAGTTGTTGTTGGGCTTAACGCCATTTTTCAGCATACAATAGCCTATTCATGGCGGCCAGTATTAATGGTGGAGGAAGAAACCTGGAAATCACCGGAAAGAACCACCGACCCACGAGAAGCTACTGGCAAGCTTTCTCACATATCGACATTATCCGAATCCTAGACTCGAACACGCAGATAGAGGTGAGATGGCAGTGATCCGTAATGGACAGCGCTTTAAACCACTCGGCCACTGGGGGTTAGAAGGGGACTTTGTAATTCTAACAGTCAATATCAAGATCGGATATCTGGAGGAGTTGGATTTATTCCTTGCATGAAACCTATAAAATTGGGATGAGTAAAGATTCACATATTAACAAAACACGGATACAATTGATGGCAGTTACCAAGTATTTATTTTGCACAATAGTAAGCGACAAGGATCCTGTGTCGATCATTTGAAGAACAAAAGGAAGGAAAATTGAAAACAATATTTAAAAAATGAATGTGACTAGAATATAGGTGTACATTATTGCTCCATAGGAAACACTTAACCTCAGATTGCATTCATTTTAAGTTTGAAAATTTAAATTTTAGTTTTAGTTATCTCCAAAATAGTGTTTCGTCGTCTCGATCTTATATACGCTCGAGTGACTCTTTACTTTTAGTCATTAAGATGAATGAGAGGCGAGGAATGAAAATTATAATTAACAAAAAAGAGATATAAAAATTGGTTTCAGATATTTATTTTCGAAATATTAAGCATGTATTTGCATGTCTAAATCAACATATATCAAAATATGTTGTTCAACAGTATAGTTCTGAACAGTGACTATGATTTTCTTTTTTTTTTTCAAATTCGTTTTCCTCTAAGAAGCATAGAAAGCTGCTAAAATAATAAAAATAAAACTGCATACTAAACACATCGGTATCTTTTGGAGTGTATTTCTGTCAGCAGCTTTGTTGTGGTGGGTTACCTGGCTTTGGTTATTGTTATCTAGAGGTGATCCTTGACGGTGTAATTTGCCCTGTGCGAGTAAATGTCAATATAAAGTATGAGACTTATGGGTGGAATAAATAAAGATCTGAGCAGATATATAGAACATAATAATATAAAGTCCCGTCGCATAAAATGACAGAATTTAATCAAAATTCACAACAATAAAATGCAAAGAATTTAAAATACAATTATGATTATATCAATAGCCGATCTTTTACACGATATAATTGAAAGGTTGAATAAAACTGCCTTGTACCGATTCATAACCTGATGTATTGACTTATTCCAATTAAACAGCGACGGTTCCTTTTGACTTCCTTGTGCAGGCTACGGTATTTACAACAACAAGAAAGTACATATCCTACATAAACTCATATTAGAGAATACAAATAGATTTTTATAATTTAAACTAAAATAAGACATAAAATTCTAGATACATAACCCTATATATAAATAAGGCATGATGTTTTAGATACATCATTTCCTATATAAAATAAGGTCTGATATTCTAGATACATAACTTCCCTAGAATAGTCAAGACTATACCTTAAGCGAGCCGTCAATGTATATAAAAAGAAAAACGTCATTGTCTGGACTCAGATGAACGAACTCAACACATTTATACCATATCAGGAGGATTGATCTACGAATTAAAACAAATAAATACATGCAAATACAAGCAAAAAGCAAGCATATCATAATATTAGTATCAATGAATTACACAAAACTGATTCAAAATATTTTTGCTTTCAAACCTTTGTGTTTGTTAATTTCTCTAGACAATCGTCTCCCCTGGATGATCTACGAATTAAAACAAATAAATACATGCAAATACAAGCAAAAAAAAGCAAGCATATCATAATATTAGTATCAATGAATTACACAAAACTGATTCAAAATATTTTTGCTTTCAAACCTTTGTGTTTGTTAATTTCTCTAGACAATCGTCTCCCCTGGATGATCTACGAATTAAAACAAATAAATACATGCAAATACAAGCAAATAAAAGCAAGCATATCATAATATTAGTATCAATGAATTACACAAAACTGATTCAAAATATTTTTGCTTTCAAGCCTTTGTGTTTGTTAATTTCTCTAGACAATCGTCTCCCCTGGATGATTTTACGAGTGAATTTACTTCTTAAATTACTCAGAGACCTTTAAGTTCTTACATTCGTTTTCTCTGGTAGAAAAGCGTAGACTAATATTTAAATTCGCTTTTAGTAAATTTAAACAGAGTTTTCATGTGAAACCACGCCCCATTCACAATCTGGATGAAATATAATTTCCGCTTGAACTGGGTTCAAACAGTGCAGCTCGTCTGACAACTAGCTATTCGACTACTGCTCTCTGCAATAATTCCAATTTGACAACTCCGCTACAGTTCTAAAATTAACACAAGACTTGCTCAGTTTAAACAAACTTAGTCCTTAATTAAAAATCGCTAACTCATGATAGAGCCTTACTAATCCGTGCATTATGGCGACTTAATCACTCGTAGGTCTCCATAAAGCTAATTAATCGTATACGTGTCCAACTAAAGATTTCCTACAGAGATCGACTACAAAATTGCTCCATTACAATTTTGTTTTAGCTGAATATGTTCTCTAGGCGATTAAACATTTTCAATATTTATTGAAGTAAAACTTCAGCTACTACTATACGAACGTGAAATACAAATATAAATATTATCTACTGCAGCACTATTTGTTGGAATTTGATAATTTTACATTTCGGTGATGGTCATTTGCAATAAGGAGTTCACATTTTTTGTTTTGTCTGATTTACAATTCTGATATTACTGTTTAAAATAGGTCCACAATAGTTCAAATGCATAATTGTTTATTTTAACATATGGCATACACTTGTGTTAAGATACTTATCAATGGACAACGCACTAGGCATGTGAAGATGAAAAATGTACAATTTTGAAAACAGTATCCAGTCCCGCTTTACTGTGGCTGGGTCTAACATGTGCCAGACAATCTAGCACAACATTTAAGCAAGGTGTTCGTGCTCATGTGGTGGTTTCCATACTTTTTTTCATAACTTGATAAAGCGACCTTGAACGTTCGTTGCCTATTTATTTTAATGTCGTCTTATCTTCTTCTCGTGCAACAGACGAACTACAGATCCAGTTTCTCTGGCTTCCTTATAAAGTAGAGTTAAGAGGATATAGAGGAGCGAATTTCCCTTTTTCCTGTTTAGACGATTATGTCACCCGTCCACATCATTATTGGTTTGGATGCTTCTCCGATAAACTAACCAGCAGGCAACAGTCAATATGTCGTTGCGAATACAGTTATCTTCTACATATCTTAGGAATGACAGCACATTCATTGCCTCTGGATCAATTCTTCTTTGTAACACTGCAGATGACTTTGGTATGTCGTCTGATTGTAATAAAAAAGAGCACACAAATCTTTCGTAGCAGTGTATTCATACTTTCGTGTTCCTTACAGACCTGCTAAAATTGGTAAAGAAAACACAATTATTAGTGATGAACATTAAAATAAATTAGGGTTGAACGGAGGTAACATTTTTGCCACGTTATCAATAGAAAGAGTTATTCATTTTCCTAAGAGAATATTTTTTTTTACTTTATCATGATACTGAGCGTCCCAAACATGTACCATTTTTAAGTGATTTTCAGCATTTCGAAAATTATTTTCAACTAGCTATCCAAAGTCTAAAGAAATCAGAACTAGACCAATGAATGTTAACATCGCAGCCGAATGGATTGGACTGAAAATTGTTTGTAATCCCAATTCCTGGACCTTTTTTCCAAAAGGCCAGTCTAAAATAAAATGCACAGCTATGTATTTGCGGAGTTCCAAAAGCTGCCTTGAGCCCTTGTCAAAGTCCCTTTTCGAAGTCAACAACAAAAGACTTGACTTTCGTTTCAGGCTTAGGTCTTTGATTGACTGAAAAACTATACAAAGACATAATGATTATTTAGTTGAGTATAATGTCTTTTATTTATTCGTATGTTTTCAAAGTATTCCAGTATATTGCACGAATAATGCAATAATAATTGCCTATATAGAATCGCATGTTAAAGACACAATAATTATTTTAATTGTTGATTCTCTCATAATCGCATTTAGTTCTGGACGTGTATACATTAGGCTAAATACATTGAAAATTTCTTTCATGTGCTAAAATTATGTTCATTATTTTACACATTATGTTATAAAAGTAATTTTCAAAATTTTCTCTCGTCCTCAGCGCGCGCGCGTGCACACACACACACACACACACAGAGACCGTTTTATAATGTCTCTTCTTCTTTCCAGACAAACCGATCCAGTTGCCTAGTGGTTAGAGCGTCCGTCAAGAATGCGAAAGGTCGTGAGTTCGATCCCCGGTTGAGTCATACCAAAGACTTACAAATATGGGAGTAACAGCTTCCTCGCTTGGCGCTCAGCATTAAGAGGTTAGTGTTAGGACTGGTCGGTCTAGTGTCTGGATAATGTGACTGGGTGGGACAGCATGCTAACTAAATATCTGCGGCATGATGCCCCAGTGCTACAGTGCTAGACATCACTAAAAACTGCCACACTGCAAGCATCGTAGCGATATGACTGCAAAAATTGTTAGGCTTCGTTAAAAATCATAATCACATCATATCTTTCCAGACATGATGCAAAAACACAACGGTATCTGTTTAAGGTCATCACCTGATCTGAAACATCCATGTATTCATAGCAGTTGAGAAAAAGGCTTCTTTACTATGTTGATTGTGCCACCAATATACCAGGTTTTGGCCATTCCGAGTATACTCCAGATGCTTGTTAGTGGTAAAGATCAGGCTCCGCTTCCTGCCAAAGACGACATAAAATCAATAGGCGGTCGAGTTCTGCAATCCCTAGTCGAGCAGACAGAGAATTATAAAGATTCACAAAACAGAACAGAGAGTGCTACAAAATAATGGTTGATAATACTAGGCAGATTCTATATATATATATATATATATATATATATATATATATATATATATATATATATATATATATATATATATATATATATATATATATATATATATATAATTTAATATAATATTTAATTGCTTTAATAAGATCAGAACAATAACAGCAAATGAAAAAAGAAAAATGACAAAAAATACAATGTAATCACAGATTGTATACAGAAAAAAGAAAAGTAAGATAATCGGGTTCTTCAGGTCTGATGAAGGACCTGGTTCAGTTGACCATTCTAACGAAATTCGTTTCAGCTACCCTGGATACCTCAGGTTGTGATGAATCTGCATGTACGTCTATAACATCATTAACCAGTGCATGGACTGTTTCAAACAACTTCTCTTTCCCTAATTCCTTGGCCTGAACGAAAAGCAAACCTTGTATATTTCAACAAAATATGTATGTATGTATGTATGTATGTATGTATGTATGTATGTATGTATGTATGTATGTATGTATGTATGTATGTATGTATGTATGTATGTATGTATGTATGTATGTATGTATGTATGTATGTATGTATGTATGTATGTATGTATGTATGGATGATGGATGGATGGATGGATGGATGGATGGATGGATGGATGGATGGATGTAAGTATGGATGGATGGATGGATGACGAAATTCCATGCATTTTTAGCAGAATAAAACTTTTCAAAACTGCTTAGTTAATATAGCAGAAAGCTTGGAAGATTATGATTACCACAGTCTCGTATAATATATATATATATATATATATATATATATATATATATATATATATATATATATATATATATATATATATATATATATATATATATATATATATCAACGATTTTTCTGAATTTAAAGAACATTAATTACAAGTAAATGAAATCTAATTAACAAATAGGTTTTGTTGATAACATATTGATAGAATGGACCCAGTATTTTGACAGATTAATCATGTTCGTGCAAAATACTTCGGTTTTAATTTTTACAGCTAACAACCCAGGAGTGTAAGTGTGACTCTGATGACGTGGCATGAATCTGCTTTTGACTGTCGCACGGTTGCAGGGCATTACGTATTATTTCCACGCATACTACAGCGCCATTCATTTTCATTTTCATTTAATCCTTTACATAAAAGGAATTAGGTACATTTTTTTATCTATATGGCAAAGGACATCTCTTGTTAAATATGGAATCTGGAGTTTGGCTTAAATATCAATGGTCTAAAGCAATCTCCTTAATTGCTTTACATACACAGTAAATGCTACAACGGCTGCACCAACACATTACCCGATACAGTCATTGCACATGTAACGGGAAGCTGTGTTACACATTCTTTTCATTCTGGGGAATTATGTAGTATACAGATGCTTTAGTATATACTTTCAATAATCATTCTCTTGCGCAAATATGCATCGATCAAATTTTGATAAGGGTTTTTTAAAGTTTTAACTATCAGGTAACAATTATACATTCAGTTACCTCAATATATGTGTTGTTTTACATTTTTTCAAATATTTGTAATTGGATTATATCATGTCTGCTTTATCACCATTTCCCCTTTTGTAGCCTCAGAGAATGTAAAAGTTCTATTGCAAAACATCAAGTTTAGATCGTATAATTATGTACTGTTATTTCCACTGAAACCAAGTCGTATACACACATTGTGTACTTCAGTCTTCACCGATAATTTTAAGTAACACGCCTACACGAGATCATTCAAACATCGCAAATCTTTTTGATCTGTGGGAAGATTATTTTTCTAGCAATCTCTACGCATGCGTGTAGCAAAAATGAATAACAAATAGAAATCTTTTCCACTCACTTGAAAGATGCTGGGTACGCTATTTCACAGTATTATTTCAGAGACAGTTTCCTGAAACTACCTCATGTGGGAAGATTTGAAGATAGCAAGTCAAGATAGGCCTTTTTAAAATTAGTCTCTTAGTGGAATGTTATTACAATCTTAAATGCGTCACGTGGGTTTTTAATGATTCACGATGTAGAATATTTGCTTAAGAAATAATATTAAGGCAAGAATGCTTGTATGTTGCAATGCAAATATATTAAGAGATTTGTGTAGCGGAAAAAAATAAATTGGAGAAATCGACTGACTTTTCAGTCGATTTTTAGTGCTGGCCACTTTCGTTTTGATTTTGTGGCTGTTGTTATTATTTATTTGCTTTCTCGAATCAACGGTTTCGAAATAAACGTAAAACACAAAAGCTCACAGAAGTCAGTGATCAGTGAAATATTGGTCACTGGGACTTACTTTTGTGATTAGGTGCATGTCCTCATACAGCTCCAAGATTACTGGTATAAACATCATGTATACATGGCGCAAGGAACCACATCCACATATAATAATACTTAGCAAAGTATGTAAAGCTAATGTATATTTTAATGTAACCAATAAACCATCCTTGCAACATCGCCACTTATAGATTCTATGGAATCAACTCCATGCTGTTGTCCGAGGAACTTGAAGAAATAATGAATACTATACAGGGAGTCCGCACATATGAGTATGCTTCTACAATAGCGGACTGCAATGTCGACAGTGGTGAAATAGCTCTTCTCTAACTTTTAGAGGTGAGATGAAAGTCAAATTTTACGTTTGTTTGCGCTTAAGAGAAAATAGTAAATACATAGATTTCGAAGCGTGGAATATTAATTTAACTTCATCTAGCAAGCTCATGTTTATTTCTCAAGTATGTTAAAATTATTGCGGTAGGTGGGTGTAATTTCTGATGGTCGAGAAGTTTTTAATATAGTTGCAAAATCGACTGAGTGGCAATCCTATGAATTCAGATGTGATGTTGACTTACTGGCGATACAACTGTATCAATTTGACATTAACATGAAGAGTTATATATTTTCTTATAAATTACAGCGTATATGAAAGTGATATTGTTCAGAATTTACAAATTATATAGTATGACTAATTTAAAAACAATGTATCCATCAACATCTAAAGTCATGTATGAAAGGGATAACTCACGTTTTGTTTAGTTTCAATCATGTTATTTTACAACTCGCACACTATGAGTTTCTCATTTTTGATACACGTTCGTTTTTAGAAAGATATTTTATTCTTAATTTTGGCAGATACTGTATCGGACAATGGGGGCGATAGGATCACTTCGCAACGTAGCTAAAAGACTCTGATTGATCAAGTTGATGCTCTCAACTCGCATATCAGTGCGCAGATTTTCTCAGAGATATTTCTTTAAGTGTTGTTTGCACATTTTGCAAAAGGCTCCACTTCAAACGCATTAATTCACTGAATTAGTGGTAATGTAAATTTTAAGTCTATCTCATCCAATTTGCTAGCACTCTGATTTGGTTTCAACCTTACTTTAAAGTCTCTACTTAATTATGTTCATTAAGTTTTGTCCTTTCTAGGCACAAAATGATTCAATCCATGATATCAATTCAGTCGTTGCGTAGACTGTACAGGTGCAGCAGCTTAAAGTATTGAAGCTATTTCTAATAAAAGAAATATATATCGGAGCCAAAGCTAAATAGATAATATAATACACAAGTTCAATTGCGGCTGCATAGCCGGTTCAGATCAAATAATGTAAAGAAATTTACCCAATAGTTTTGCTTGAAAGCACTAACTACAAATATACTTATTTTCCTTTCCGTTGAAAATAATACAGTTAATATTGATTTTGTTTACCCATTTACAACGTTGTGCTGTTGGAGTTTTCGAAACTATATTGCAGAAATGATTCTTATAATTACCTTATGCTAAGTTTGAAGTACTCACTACAGATTCATTTAAAAAGGGTTGATGAGGAGCGTTTTTGTTTTTTTATATTTTGAAAATATGAATGTGATTTCCCTTTCATTCTTAGTTAGTTATTTTTAGCAAGAAATTGCTGAAGATATTTCCGTTGTCGACTGACGGAGAATAGATGTCTCTACTATTAATAAGGTTATGCACTATACATGGCGAGCAGAGTTTAAAACTGAATTTTGGCAATACACAAAGTTAAACAACGGTAACAACTATCATAACGTTCTAAAAGACTTTCACTAACCAATAACATTTTAATCCATTTTTACATTAAATGCAATTATTTATTGAGAATTATTTCATATTTATAAATATTTCATAATTGCTGAAATGTTAGTATGTACATATATATATATATATATATATATATATATATATATATATATATATATATATATATATATATATATATATATATATATATATATATATATATATATATATATATATATATTTGCATGTTGAGGAATACTCACATCAAAGCAGGCTATCGCTTGGCCAACCAAAGTACCGTGTAAGGTGAATTTACACCTATCGGCTCAGGTGGTTATGGAGAGACGGATGGTCAACGGACAGACAGACAGACTAAAGGACGAAACTGATTTGCATAATACATATTAATAGGAATAATACATATTCTCCATCCGAAACCTAGTTTAAGGATTTAACTCTTTCCGTATAAAACAAATATAAGACATATGGTCACTAACACGCATACAGACCACTCAACACCCATCCTAGCAAACCGAACAGAGGAGGGAAACAGATAGGTCATGATCACTCACAAACTAATGGAACCGTAACATATACAAAATCATAGGGTAGAGACGATTTGAAAGGTCAAAAGTCTTATTATTGCATACATACATACATACATACATACATACATACATACATACATACATACATACATACATACATACATACATACATACATACATACATACATACATACATACATACATACATACATACATACATACATACATACATACATACATACATACATACATACCTAGGATTCGGCGAATGTGGATATGTGAGAAAGCTTGCCAGTAGCTTCTCGTGGGTCGGTGGTTCTTTTTGGTGATTTCCCGGTTTCTTCCTCCACCATTAATTCTGGCCGCCATGAATAGCCTATCGTGTGTTAAAAAATGGCGTTAAGCCCAACAACAACATACATACATACATACATACATACATACATACATACATACATACATACATACATACATACATACATACATACATACATACATACATACATACATACATACATACATACATACATACATACATACATACATACATACATACATACATACATACATACATACATGTTTATAATATATCAATACTAACGTATTGATTAGTTGGTAGACCCGCTTACTATCTAATATACTAGTGAGACTATCTAAAATGCTTGAATTATCTCTTTACTATGTGATAGTACAGTGCAGGAAATTGCTCAAAAAATCAGGAGAGAGAGAGAGAGAGAGAGAGAGAGAGAGAGAGAGAGAGAGAGAGAGAGAGAGAGAGAGAGAGAGAGAGAGAGAGAGAGAGAGAGAGAGAGAGAGAGAGAGAGATGCAAATAATATCAAAATAACAAGAGAATGGGCAAAAGGTTGCAGCTTAATGTGCTACATTGCGAGATCAGTCGATGATGGCAATTTCAGATGTAAACTTAATAAGAATGCTACACTTGGTTCTTCAGTCAACAAGTAGTCATAGGAATTATGCCAAATTTAATCAAGAGAATAAACAAGGAATGTAGCAAACAACCGGTACAAGTCTTGTCAAGAAAAAAAGAGAGTAAATATCTGACTGTACAATTTTGGGGAATATAGGTGAATGAGCAAAACCTCTCATATTCTGTAACACTGCTCTCTTGCGTCCCTCATTTCGCTTTTATCTACGACAATAGGGAAGTAGCGATGAAATTATCCAGAAAGTATTTTAAACATAACTTATCTAAATGTATAACATATTTATATAGTTCACTCGATCACCATTCTCCGACCCCAATTAAAAAGTGAAGCTATCATTTCTTATAACACCATGCTTTATAATAATAATAATAATAATAATAATAATAATAATAATAATAATAATAATAATAATAATAATAATAATAATAACGAGGACTTGATATAACTCATAATCTTTAGAAGCTCTAAGCCTTTTGCAACATTTGGCAACACTTAAAAAGAATAAAAAAACATATATAATGATATGATTATAAAAATAGAAACAAACACCACAAAAATTAGAAACAGAAAATTATGTTGTAAATTTTTAAGGAAAGGATACGTTATAATGATACATTATTAGGTCTTTATGCCAGTTCTTGGAGTTGAAATAGATGAGTTTTAACAGCGGTCTTGAATGAGATAATCGTGTCTTTGTGTCTAAGCGCAGCGGGCAATTCGTTCCACGATACTGAGCACTGGTATGCAAAAAAATGTTGTCCACATGATTTTAACTTTAAAGTGTCTATAATGAGAATACGAGTGACAGAAGTGGAGCGTAATCATATTGCCGGTGTATACACCTGGGTGATGTCAGATAGGTATGTTGTACTGGAGCCCGTCAGTGAAACGTAGCACAGAGAACAAATTTTGTGCTTAATTCTAGATCGTAGGGATAGCCACTGTAGGGTACAGAGTAGCGAAGAGGCGTGCTCTGATCGTGAAACTCGAAGGATGAGCCGAGCAGCAGTGTTTTGAACTTTTTGAAGTTTCTGGAGTATATATTGAGATGAACCAGACAGAATTGAATTACAATAGTCCAGTCTGGAAAGTACTAAGCAACACACAAGTGGTTTAGTGGTATCAACTGAGAGATACTTGCGAATGGAGCTGATACGTCTCAGCTCAAGATATGCAGCCATGCATATGTTCATGACATGTTGAGGAAATGAGAGAGTACTGTCAAGAGTGATACCCATAGCATTGTTATAGTTGTAGAAGCAGACTACGAAGTGGTGTAGCTCAGAATCTGTGACAATACAGTTCTTTATGTGTCTTTTTACATTAAATGTTATACTTCCATCATTTAGAACAAATGACAGATTTATTTTGTCGGTAAACTTTGACATTCAGATAACACCACCTTTTTAAACTCAAGAAAACAGATAATGCTAATAAATATAGTTTTTTGCTTTAACCAATTTAAATTTATGCACGGTAAAAAATTAAATATCTGCCCTCAGAGAGATTCGTAGAAAATGCAATTATATCCCACAGACTCCTAAATAACAAAACAAGGTATTTTATCCCATCTGATATGTTGGATATGTCGAATATAAAGTTTCCAGTCTAATCTTTAATATTTTAATACCAACACTTTAAACATGGTAGAATGCCATTTACATTAAATGTTGTTCTAACGTAATAATTTAACCAACTTTCTGATTTTCTGCACATCAGACTAGTCTTCAGATCTTTAAAGGCACACACATTTATGTTTTCTTGCATTTACTTTCCAAGGTGTGGACACACCACTATTATTTAATACAAATAATTTGGGTACAAAATCTAATAACTGAATGTAATCACATACAAACGCTTAGACAAGAATAATGTATCATTGAAGCTAAACATACGTTTGTTTTCATTAATATGCAACTCATTAAAAAAACTAAATTATTTACGACGCTATTTATAGAAACATATTTAATGCGCAAACATATTGAGTGTAATAGCCATCATGTAATAAAACAAGACTGAGAAAACAATAATAAAACAATAACAAGTAATACATCAACCAAAAATTATGGAAATTAAGATATTAAACAAAAAGAAGGTATATATATATATATATATATATATATATATATATATATATATATATATATATATATATATATATATATATATATATATATATTCTAGGACGGAAGAGCTGTGGATTTGTATGAATTTGTAGGAATTCTTTGCTCAAGTTGATTCCCACCTAAAGAATTAAATATGTTTGAAATCTGACAGGTCTTGAGTCTGTAAAAGTCAACCTAAATTTGTCTATATGAAGGTAGCAGATTGAATAGCACATTGTACATAGTATAATATATGTAATGTACGAAACATCATTTCAAAATACTATTATAACAGCAAAAATTGTCTCAGAGCACGTTCAAAATGATACTGCCAAATTTTAACAGGAAATAGGCAAGAATACACAGTCGTGGTTCTAAGAACAGTATATCTAATGTTGATATACTTGAATGGATAAAGAAAATTGAATGCATCATTTTTCGAAATATAGATGGTCGACGTTTCTTCTATGCAGTCAAAGATATACTTACAGCTACTACACATACTGAGTAGTTCCTTAATCTTGACTTGATGCAAATAAAATATTTCGATAAATGTTACATTAAAGTAGAGAATACATATGATTTTGAAAGGCAGAAAATCATGTAATAGTGCCATACACACACACACACAGACATATATATATATATATATATATATATATATATATATATATATATATATATATATATATATATATATATGTATATATATATATATATATAGATATATATATATATATATATATATATATATATATATATATATATATATATATATATATATATATATATATATAGATGCAATAAACTGACGACGAACAGTACGAAACTAGTAACTAACTAGAATTCTTTTAGGCTAGTTAGTTACTAGTTTCGTACTGTTCGTCGTCAGTTTATTGCATCTATTTTAATTAATCCCTGACAAACGTGATCCCTTGGTGGATCCAGTACGCTTGAGAGGGTTGTTATTCGCCATATGATTTGTATTCTTTATATATATATATATATATATATATATATATATATATATATATATATATATATATATATATATATATATATATATATATATATATATATATATATCCTTAATCTTGACTTGATGCAAATAAAATATTTCGATAAATGTTTCATTAAAGTAGAGAAAATATATGATTTTGAAAGGCAGAAAATCATGTAATAGTGCCATACACATAAACACACATACACACACATAAATAAATAAATAAATAAATATATATATATATATATATATATATATATATATATATATATATATATATATATATATATATATATATATATATATATACATATCCAACTTTTTTTGATTTAACTGTAACATAATTTAGTCAATTCTAAATTCTTTTAAGCTTCAAACGAGGAGCAATCTTTATGTATTGGCTATAATCATTTTTCTTATAACTTAAATCCTACCTACTAGGATGTATCGATTTGCTCATATCTTCATTAACAGCTATTTCTTGTCAGCTTAATTCTTAGAATTTGAAGACTATTTATTGGTCTAGAATTAATAGAGTCTGAGCACTTAAGACCTTCATTATGTCGCTTCAATATAGTACTGCTAGCCCATAGGATTGTCTCTCCAATCTAATAAACCTTTTGTCTAAATTTAAGTTTATTCATCAGGTTCCAAATCCTTCTATTAACATCTTCAAAGTGTTTCGTTTATTATTGTTGCGAGAAACTATTTCATGGAGACATTGCCCTTCTCTTCTAAAATTGCATGTCTTTGGCATGCATTATAGTCTTATTATTTAGTTCCTTTGTCTAGTTTATTTTTACGATGTGAGTGGTGATGACTCGTCCAGTAGTTTTATATTCACCTCATTCTCTGGATTACACGATGGTGTATCTATAATAAATCAAAACGTTTTCTATGATTTGGCTGTTAAAAAGAGAAATAAATTTCATTGGCCCACCAATGCAAGTAAATGTCCGTACTGTTATAAGCTTATCGGGTATCTGAGGGGGTAGTATAATGTAAACTCACTCAAGCATACAGATTTGACTAACTTAATAACTACTTAACAGACATCTTGGTTGGTAAACAAGCTCTAAAATTTGGTAATTTGTTCATGAGCATACTGTTGCCAATTGCTACTTTATAGCTAGCATAACCTCTGGTAAGTATATTATTAACCTCTGGTAAGTATATTATTAACCTCTGGTAAGTATATTAATAACCTCTGGTAAGTATGTTATTAGTCACGCACGTTTACTGGAATAAAATTTAAAGCATGTTATATATTACGTTTATTTAATTTTGAGTGTGTTTTACTTTTGCCCAATGATGAATGTTGTAATCAACTTGTTCACTTAGCTAACTTTTGTCTATAATTATAAGTTGTCAACTATATGTTCATATAGCAAGAGTTCAAGGTCAGTCTTGCTTATTATTAGGATTTTCCATTGGAAATCTTCACATTCTGTTTTATGTGAAATAAAAATGTATATAAATAAGGATTTGGTAAACAAATAATTCATTGATATTTAATATCAGTCTCTGGGAATCAACGAGTGATCATAATTAACATTCGTATTTAAAATAATCACTAAAGTGTTAATTGGCCTTTTTGGATTAATACACTTAGTTGGGATCATTGTGAACTCATTTTCAGAAATTTGAGGCTGCATCATTGTGGTCATGAGGATTGGAACATTAGGAACATTCTAAATGTTTGTAGTGTGATAGAACAGTTAGGATTATTTGGATGTGATTGACAACCATGGCAGTGACTGGAATGTTTCGCTGCATTATAGAGAAATAAATAACGTCTTGATTTTACTAAACTTGTTTGTTTGACTCTTGTCTATCCGTTTAAACATATTAAAAATAACAAAAGAGATTATTTCAATATTCTGACATGTAAAAGAAGTCCAACGATGTACATTCAACATATTCTGATATTTATTCGAATACCTTTCACAGGTATTTTGATATCAGTTGAATATGAAATTTAATCAAAGAAGGATTTGAAAGAATGTTTAATAATAAAGAGTATTGGAGAATGCTTGCTAATAAAGAGTTACATAAAATCAACACTATAGAAGATGTTTGCGAAAGTTATCATTAGGGGAAAGACGAACAATTGTTTAATGTGTAGGGAGTAACTATTGTCAGAATTCGAACAACTACATGTATGACTGCTACAGATCCTGCATTGCCAATTGCAATGCATTTCAGAATGTAATAACGCCAGCGATTCTCCTAGTCATGGTCTTTCAACCTCCCCTACTATATTCATGCACACAATTAATCTCGTCTGAAAAATATTGCTGGGCAGTTTAAGAAATGAAGATAAAAATCAATTGGTGGAATGCCCGGTATTATTAGAAGTATCATATTTTAGCCTTACTGCTCATTTTTGCATTTGTGGGGTTGATCTAGGTAGTGGAGATTGAGCTTGAATTTACTACTTACATTGTTTGCCACACTACTTACAGAGGTAAATGCCACCTCACTGCCCGCGTTATAAAGACTACTTATGAGAGGTTATTTAAATCACAGACAAAACAATCCAACTCTTGTTACATTTATTATCTATAGAACTATAAAATCATAACTTGGAATCTCCCAGCCGTGAAACGAGCGCATTACTTACATACGAAGCCTGAAACAAAGTATTTCCTTCTATCACGTTCGGTATCATACAATACCACCAGAGACCGTTTGCTAGAAGTTCACGTGAGTAATTCTGAAGACAAAACAAATAAATCGAACAGATATACATCATCCCCAAGATCATCTAATGTAACCCCTGGGGACTATTTTCGTAGACACCCAAAACCAATATGACTTCCAAGAAAGTTTAAACAAGCACCTATTTATATGAAAGAGTTAAAGTTTCATGTATGGTTCGAACTTAGTAAACATGCTAAATTAACACCTTCCAATATCACCAAGAAGCTTCAACGCGTGCACATATCGGACAAGCCTGATATTTTCGATCGAATGTTTTATCTGTGAATCAAATCTATATCACGAAATGAAGTATTGTCGCGAACAAGATACAACATATTAGGCCCTACGCAGCGCCATATTTCTTACTAGAGCTCATGCAGAGACAACATAAATATATATATATATATATATATATATATATATACACATATATACACACATAGATATATATATATATATATATATATATATATATATATATATATATATATATATATATATATATATATATATATAAGTGATGTAAAGATATGATTGGTTTTTGTAATAGATATTATTGGTTTTTGTAATAGAATTATGAGTATGTATTGATGTGAAACAATTTATTGTTGTAAGTATTAGAGTACCGTGCTTTTATTGTGTTATTATATTGTGTTTTACCGTACAAGAATGGATGCGTATTTCGGTGTGAATGAATGCGTGACCGGTGAAATTTAATAACCTTATCTGATGATAGACCTTGTGTATTGTGAGATGAGAGCGCTGAGGAAAATATTGTACCATTATTGTCTTTTCACAGGAAACGTTTCGGGGAACAGAACTTTAGGTGCAAGTTTCGTAAATCCGAGTCTCTAAGAGGTAGTGGGAAGTGAGACTGACAATGCAGTCGGATTGTAATAGAAAGAGGGAAAGTAGGGGAGGATGGAGGAAAGTGATATGGAGGAGGATATAGAGGAGGAGGAGGAGAAAGAACTTGGAGGGAGTCATGGAGGAAAAGAGGGAATTAGGAGATAGAGAAGAATACACAGATGAGTAGAACACAAGGACAGGTGGAAATCTCTCACTCTAAGAATCAGATGATGCGATAGGCTAGAAAATGGTCGAATGGAGGAAGTGCATTTGGGAAATTCGAGTTATTGATTATTTAATTATTGAATAGTTATTTTTGAACATCACCTTTTTGTATCTTTAATAATTTAACCGTCGGCATCGCTGACTGGAGTCCCTAGGCTGTACATCTAATTTTCACTAAATGAACTTCAAAACCAAAATCGAGCGTGGGTGGGACTTCTACAATAATGTAAATAAATATTGAAAGCACCCCCAATCTCTTACAACCAGAATCTCAAAGTGGGAGCGACATCTCATAATATTTTGGCCGTCATTTTATTACGCACATTGTTTGACACATTGCGTCTGGCATAACTAAACCATCAAACGCTATATCAAACACAAACAGTCTTGCTTTGAACATTTAATACAACACGACGTGTCCCCTACAAAGAGTACGAGAAAAATCAAAAGTCTAGATGTTCTGCAAAAGAATTCGTAATGACAAGGCTGAATTATGTTTATGACAGTCGTCTTCCAACCCAGTGCACATTTACTGATCGATTTAGAACCACTATTTCAGATTATTTGACGTGTGCGGATTTGTTTCGAGACGACAGTAATAAAGTTTGTATAGTGATTTACACGTCGCCTTCCTCATTTTTGACGGTATGAAAAAGTAATAAGATACTATCGCTGACTTCATCCATGATATTATTCAACATGACATTCCAATCTGACCCTCCTGTAAAACTGATTTGTGTACTGCATAAACATGTGTTTCCATTTGTTGAAATTAAGTAGGAAAGAAGCGTTGTGATTATATTATTTTATGGCATTTAATAACTGCAAGAAATCGTACACATTCGTCATCAGACTTAACGTTTCTTTGCAAATCATGAAGTAATCTTGACATAACTGGTTGATCCAATAACTTTTTCCCATATGAAGAAAGGAACTTTTTTCGAACCAGATGGAAGTGAATTTCGATTTTAAGATTGATTTCCAATACATTATCCAAGTACAACTACAATCAAAGTCAACACCAAAAACCAACCAACAACACAAATCCCCAACAAAAACAAATTAAAAACAAGCAAAAGCAAAGCAGATAGTTGTGGCTAGACTACTATTAATTTGTCTCTAAAGAGAACATAGAAAACGAAGACCACTGCACCCAATATAAGAGCTATTGAAGCCAGACATCAAATGTACTGGCTGTCTTAACCCTCCAATCCGTTATGCATGATACAAGTTAACTCAGATTTAAAACAAACTAGATTTTCAAGTACTTTATAGAATCCTAATATATTGACTTCCGTTTCTAAAGCGATCCATACTCTTCGTTTTCTTCTGCTTTTATGGTTGTGCTGCTGATGCCGAATAGCACAGCTTTAAAGGAGAAGGATAATCCTGCAGAATCTATTTTATGATTAAAGTTTCTTTGTCTCCTCTTCCTGTGTCAAAAAGTCAAGCTTGCGGCAATAATTGGACGCTACTCTGTATTCAAGCATTTTGGAATAGGGTGAGAACAATTCTGAGGGCAAGATATGATTATGGACAAAATATATTGTCTGTACTCAAAAGCGAATGAGCCAATGTATAAGCAAGTCATCGCTGTACTGTACACCTAGATGTTTTGGAAGGATGTAAAGTAACACTAGACCATAATACGTCATGGACGGAATACCACCTTTGTTGCGAAAAGATAAGACCTCAAGTACATCTAACCTTAATCGCACGGTTATTTACCACAAGAGTGACATTCCGTAACGAATCAATCAAACTTATCAGAAACGCAAAACTCACACAGCCAAGTACTACAACGTTTTCAACTGTTCCAAAAATAAGCTACTTAAATATATTAAGAATTTGTTAAAAATCACAGAACAAAAGCGAGTGTGTTTTAAGGATTTCAAAGAACATTGACAGAACACACGTGGAGATAATTTACATATTAGCATACACTCAACTGCATATCCCTTGGGAAAGCCTACATTCAATAGTATCTTTGCAGTAACAGATGTATCGCAGAAATATATCCATAAAAGACGCAGCAGGTGTTTTATTGATTGTTCGGAGCTTTTGCGACATCCAAGAAGGCTTAGAAATATAAAATCTAAACGATATTTACAAATTATATTTATCCAAATGTTTTTGTGTGATATGATACATTCGTGAAAATCAAACGCCAGGATATGAATTGAATAATAAGGACGAATAAATGAAAAAATTACTCCCCGACTTAAAATGACTACTAAGACCGACGACAACGTCTATTATAACGAAGTGTTCATGAACAAAGGTTTAAATGTGGTCTTGATGCTCTGTGGATTGTGTATATATTGGCATTTGTAGCAAAAAGAATGAATTCCTGTCTTATATCAGTTTTATATCAGTCTGTGTGCATCCATAATGATTCGTTGCAATTTTGTTTATATAATTCCACAAGATTATTTAAATCACTTATTGGAATTACAAAGGTTTCGTTGACTTTATTTAGATACAATAATTGGAATTATTCTGAAATCATCCTTAAGATTTTTTGGACTGCGTCATTGTGGTAGATCAGGACAATCAAGATTATTGGAATTAATTTCGAACATCCATATCTTTGGACTTGTGATAGGACATTTATGATTATTTTTAATTTAATTCACGATAATTTATATGTTTATTAAATTGTCACTTTGTAACTTTTGACAAACAAATGGCTGTTTGATTTTGCTTAAGGTGTTACTTTCCTGCTGCTTACTTTGAGACCTCGTGGCATGACATCACAAAGTCGTTACATATAATTCATTTTGATCTAAGAAACAATAATACAGTCCGTTATGGTTGGCACGACTTGCAAATTGATAACTGGGGTAATTTTCAACCCCGTCGAGTTGAGGCAGGAGTTGCTCAGGACAGACACTCTTCAATCGTTCCAGTTCTTAACTATTGGAATCTTCTACAAAGGTTCGCAGCGCAATCTACTGTAAATAGGTTGGTTTTCATGCAGGGATGACGTATCGGATTAATTTTTAACCAAGCATATGCGTGCGGTTAGCCTAGGACGGTCTGGTACACAATATTTTGTTGTTTGGGGTGGCTTTTATGTCAAAGATTTTGTAGTGCTGGCGCTATAACTGGTTTTGAATAACAAATATTTGTTAAGAGGGCAAGAATAAATGACGAAAGAGTAACTGTAAGATGCATGGATCCTCATAAAGAGAACATCTTGAATAAGTGGCATAATGAGCTGATAGACCGTTCAAAACTAAGACGCATGGATGCCTCTATCTTAAAAAAATACGTTACAGACCAGGCAAGAAATTATTGCCACGTGAATTCTACGACCATAGCATGCATAATACGCAATCATTTCGTTTCGTCTTGAGACACAATTTCTTGGAATGCAACTTTCAATTCTGAAGACGACACTCCTTATCGAAAACATAAAAACGTTTTAGTTTACGTCATCATCACCGAGAAGACCCTGATTTCTTAGTGTGTGGGCTATATTACAACGCTGACTTAATCATTGGGATTTCATTTCGCCAGAAGGATCTCAAGCTAGAAATGTGGTTTGGTAATCATTATGGTTATCTCTTTCCTTTAGCATATGGACATATTTTCGATACATGTCAAGATGAGTCTGCCTTGATGGAACTCAGATCTTGCTTAAAAGCGTCGCTAAACAGTAAACTGTTTAAATATTTGTGCGTGTGTGAGTGTTCTTGAATCTACTTTAGAATAATAATGATTCACATTCCCAAGAGGGACTGTTCGAATTTCCATCGTCGTTGAGCATACAATGTCAAATGGGATTAGAGAGAAAAATGACTTTGAAAAACATTTTGTGGTAATTAACTGATACGTCTGAGTGTATAATTTTCGCTCTTTTGTTCTTTTTATGAACGTTCTCTTTAGTCTTTTAGGTGATATTTTATTTCAAAGTCATTTCATTTCCGACTCCTAGGGATGTTTTCGTAAATGCCAATTCTTAAAGACTGCAAAATCTTGCCTTCGAGTTTTCCAAAGCACGCTTCAGTGAATGATTACCTGATTGGGTAATACCCCTTCTTGTCTGAAAGTGACAAACATGTGATCATATAATCAGATAAAACTTTCTAAAAGTACGTCAATTAAAGTCCTATAATAAATGTATTTGAATTCGGTTCGTAACACAAGGCTTATATTGAGACTCAAATCTTTGATCTAAGTAAACAAAATTATTATAAGGTTTTAGATCTTTAAATTTTCTTTGTACACAAATTCTTAAGAATAGCAGAAATATCGAGAAAACACTCGACGAAACGCTTGTACAATTATTCCTAGATTTGTCCTCTTCCTGTGGGAAATGAATGTGACTACATATATTTCGCTGAGTTAATTGGTCTTTAGAATCTAATTTTCATGTGAGATGTAAATTTCTGTCTTGTTTTTTTGATGGCTCCTAGGATCTCTGCATAGCATATGTGGTTCTTATTCACACATATAAGCAATAAGAAACATTAAATCACTTATATTCTCTTCTTTCTCTATGTTAGAATATAATGTAAACGACGGAAATGTAAATGTTTTAAGTGCAGAAGCATTGTCGTGATTATACAAATTACCAGACTGGTAATTGTACTATGCCACATCATTAGCCGCTCTTGAGAACTGGTTCTAAATCAAGATAAATAAAATAGCAATAAGAAGTACACGAGCCTCTTGAAAAGAGTCATAAACAGCAGTTGTCGTTCATTAGTTTATGTTTTACATCAAGAAACAATCCACGAACATTACAGAAAGTTGTTTTTGAAAACGACAATTATATCCTCGATTGAATCAAAAGTACATATAGCTAATGGGAACAGACTGGTTTCCGGTAATATACAGATTTCGAACAGGAATGTATTAAAAGCTTTTAACTCATATTTTCATATTATTGCACAACGTTAATAACTTTAAAACAAAATGAGCTAAACATTTTGGCTATCGATACCGAAGATGTAATATAGGGGTTTATAATAATTAGAGTTACAATTGCATGGCAATGACTACGATGATGACCATGACGAAGACGAGCACAATAACGATGATAATACTAACGACAATACTCATGATGATGGGTTCATAACAACAATCATCAAGAAAACGATATCTCCGATGATAGCACACACACACACATCCACCCACCCACCCCACACACATCAACACATACAGAGAGATTATATGTTATGTATAATTTTATTTTGTATTCGGCATTAGTCAAAATCAAGTTCATTTTGTACCTGGGACATTGATTTTATGAACAACATAATACATAGCTAATATTCTCTGCGAGTGTAGATTCAATATAAGGATCATTATCAATTAAGGCAAAACTGTTTACCTTAATCCCTTAATATGAGTCTAAAACATTGATATTCCCTGATGGAAAAACCTAGTGTGACTGATATTGGCCATGTCTTTTATTATAATTTTAGAAATAGACGTTATCTTATTGACAACACAATATGTTCTAGAAAGGAACTTTTGACCCTCATGCTGGTTCTATTTTGTGTCTTAGCTGTATTCTATAATGTTATTTACTTTACAAAAATATTTATAATTGCGTTATGATCTTGAAGTGGAATCAGTTGTATTCTTTTGTATATTTTTTTATTTGGAACTAATTATTTATTAAAATTTCTAATTTTTTTGAAATACAAAGAGAATTCAGAAAGAAAAGTTTAGATTATATTGTTGTGATACAGTAAAAGACTCATAGCACATTGCTACGCTACAGCTCCAGGTCAGTAGCATATTAGCATATTCGAGACTATAAACACATCAACTCAGTCAATATTGGAGATTATTGTGAACATCATTGAATTTTAAATATAACGTCTTATATTTGGACTTGTGATAGAACATTTAGAACTATTTCGATTTAATTCACAATACCATTAAGTTCTGTATAAATGTTCTCCTTTGCATAACGCTCATATCTATCAATAAATTTTAGTGTGCGCACGTGTGTATAAAGACTTGCCCATTTTGTGGTAAATAGAAACATTTTATACATTTTCTTTCCTACCTGTTTCAATTCGAGGTTTCGTGGATCTAAATGATCTGAGTGCTAATGAATAACTAAATCGTTGTACTGTATATTTACATGTGGAGATATCGTGTAAAGCATGCTGACTAATATATGGTATTGTGTCTTTTCATTAAATTTGTAAATGCAGAAGGTCCTTGCTGGACTTTAAATATATGAAATCCACTAAAACATATGGTTTCCTTCGTGTTGCATATACGTTTGCCACTTCAAGATTAATATTGAAAAAAGAGTGATTAGATCGTGTTCAAGTATTAAAATTTCTACTTAAGTTCTTCCATAAACGTTTTAATTAAAATCCAAACTGTTCAGTTGAATCACAAAATCATGAACGTGTGTACTACGTCAGTTAATACGGTACAAGAGACCGCTTAGACTCTCACTTCGCACAACCTGATTGCAATTGTACTATGAATAAGTATAGTCATATCACATATCCTACTCCATTGATTTACATACATTTCATTCGGATTGCCTCTTGTAAATAATCGTATGAAATCCTGTCCTGTATGCTATAGATAGATAGATAGATACGTAGGTAGATAGATAGATAGATAGATAGATAGATAGATAGATAGATAGATAGATAGATAGATAGATAGATAGATAGATAGATAGATAGATAGACAGACAGACAGACAGACAGATAGATAGATAGATAGATAGATAGACAGACAGACAGACAGACAGACAGATAGATAGATAGATAGATAGATAGATAGATAGACAGACAGACAGACAGATAGATAGATAGATAGATAGACAGACAGACAGACAGACAGACAGACAGACAGATAGATAGATAGATAGATAGATAGATAGATAGATAGATAGATAGATAGATAGATAGGTAGACAGATAGATACGGTATCTCAGATAAAGATTATATGTGAACCGAGTCTCCAGTACACTGCAATGTTTTATTTGTTTGAATTTTAATGATAGATACGTAGGTAGATAGATAGATAGATAGATAGATAGATAGATAGATAGATAGATAGATAGATAGATAGATAGATAGATAGATAGATAGATAGATAGATAGATAGATAGACAGATAGATAGATAGAAAGATAGATAGATAGATAGATAGATAGATAGATAGATAGATAGATAGATAGATAGATAGATAGATAGATAGATAGATAGATAGATAGATACGGTATCTCAGATAAAGATTATATGTGAGCCGAGTCTCCAGTACACTGCAATGTTTTATTTGTTTGAATTTTAATGCAGTTTTCGCTACTGTATTTCTGAGTATGTTTGAAAACAATAGATTATATTTGTCATTATAATTTCCAGAAATAATGACGCTAAGCTATATCGGAAGACCTTTTTGTTTCTCGTTCGGACCTAAGATCGTTTATAGCTTTATGACAAGACTTAGAAAGGATCCCATTAGCAAGTGGATCATTTGCCGTGCCACACGCAATAATAAAATCCAACATATATCCAACATATATCCAAAAAGGGTTGAGACTAATATAAATAATAAAATTCTGCAACTTAATTGGTTTGGTTTTGTGAGTTTTAAAGTTAGTTGTCATCACTTTATAAGTTATGCATGGCAGCCAATATATTTGGTTCAAGAAGAATCTGAGAAAATTGCGAGAAGAGCCATTGACTCACGGGAAGATTCTGGATAGTTTTCTCACAGATTTGTTTGCTTTCTATTAAAGGTAAAAAAATAGGCTGAAACAATTTTTATTAATGAGCGAGATAACAGATTTCAAAAGTTTAAACAAAAGTTTAAATAAACAATTTAAACCAATTAAGAAAATGTATTGGCAAACAAAGTGTTGTGACTTTAAGTCTACAAATTTGTAACAGAAAGATGCTAAAGTCAAGAATTTAAGTAAAATCAGCAAACAATTTCACCATAATGCAAAATAAAAATTTGAAACATACATACATACATACATACATACATACATACATACATACATACATACATACATACATACATACATACATACATACATACATACATACATACATACATACATACATACATACATACATACATACATACATACATACATACATACATACATACATACATACATACATACATACATACATACATTGTTGTGAAACTTTTGAATTAAATGTCAAATAATCCAACATTGTCAATCACAGGGACAAAAATATTGACTGTTTCGAATGAATTACGACAGTCCTGAATATCCTGATCTACAACGATGATGCGAATTTGAACGTCCATTGAATATGTTCTTAATAAATAAAAATTAATGTGTTAATCCAAAGTCCTTGGGCAATTAGTAATCCCAATGAATAGTTAAAATAAATAATTGCTCTTGAATTTTATATGAACTAAACTGTTAACAATTCCCACAGGCTGAGCTTAAAACAAGAATGAATTATGTATTTACCAAGTATCTAATTATACATATTTTCATTTGACCTATAACGTGATAGAATTTGAAGATTTTCCAACGTACAAATTCTAACTGTAAACAAGACAGCCCTAAATGTTTGGTGCGTAAACAGGCTGTTTACAACTTAGGTTACGGAGAAACGTTCGCTATGCAAATGAATATCATCGTAATGTAAATCTATAATCATGAACAAAAGGTAAGCAGAAAATATAGACGAAAAATGATACAAAGTGAAACAACAACAAAAAGAATGTAAACAAATGCAGCAATTTTGGATGACATGTTTAACAATGTATTGCAAACAACAAAAATATGTAAAGCTCATTAGTTTTTGAACATGCGTCAAGAACAAAAATAATTAAATAAAACAAATAGTTTCCAGAATCTAAAAGAAAAAAAAAACAATATTCAAACTCTTTGAGAAATAAAGTAAAGGATCTATGTTGAGTTGTATTATGTAATATAGCAGAAAAGGTGGCATAATATGATAAGGGAAAAAAATTGTATGTATATATAACAATATAAATACAAGTATATTTATTGCATTTCATTGTTAAATACAGCAAACATATATTGAAACAAAGTAAAATAACACAACCCTAGAATATTTAAGCGGCAGAACAGATGTTTGCTTTTATTAATACAAAGTCGGGAGTTTATGTTACAGTTGATGATTAACCAGTGTCGCTAACTGTTAAAGCTTTTTGTGATAAACAATAATAAATTAATCATCAAAAGGTTTTTACGATCATTATGGATATAAGAGAAAGCCTTTCCTAATTTTAATTTCTTTTACTAAAATTTTTGGCCTAAAATATTTTCGCATTTCGAATGAAATTTTTTAAGACATATATTTTCATCTTTCACCCCTAAATTAACAATGCCAGCTTCATACATAAATAAAAGCCTGATAACATTGCTAATCCGGCATTCGTTGGCTTCAAGAAATCTCCAGACGTTAGATCCATAGTTACGAATGGGAGCTATATTCGAGTGAAAACATATCAAGTAATGCTGTTACTGGCAATTTACCAACTGTTGAGAGACTTCGCTTAAAGATATTTTTCAACTCCCAATGGGAGGAAAGATACATTATATATAAAATATAATATCCTCTCTTTACTTCTGTATGACCACTGACCATTTTTAATAATTTCTGAAATAGATATATCTATAGAGTACACCTAAACTTGTTTTTGTTATTTTATTGTCAATATTTTTAAAACTCAACTTAAACAACATGGCTGCTGAATGTTGAAAATAGTATATAGTATTAGTGTCATCAGAAACAGTTAAATCATCTACGTACCAAAGTAAAAATAATTTTCCCATTCTTGATTTTTTAGAAAGGTTACAATTGTTCAAATATGAAACAAAGACTAAGGGTAATACAACACAACCTAGGAGTACATCCACAAGACAAGAAAAACATCTCTTGCAATAGTGGTAATCTTAACCCATGTTTTTAAATCATCATTGATTGCCTGAATAATTTGTAAGAATTTTAATGTATTATGTCTACTGAGTAGTTTATAAGACAATAAATTCCTTTCGACCATATCAAAGTCCATTTCATAGTTAATAAATACTGCACAAATTGTGCCATTAGATTTTGTTAAATGGTTATAATTTAATAATATATATAATATTTATAATGCAAACATTTTATGTTTATATTATGTTTTATAGCAAACCGTTCTAACACCGGGTGTGTTTTCGGCATGTATTTTCTTGGACCTATTACTTTGCCTCTTAGTTAGAATAGACCTGAAAATATTGCTTAGTACATCTAATAATCTTATGACTCTATCATGAAAAGTTCATTTCCATCACCTTTCTTCCGTTATATCGTAATGATGACTCCTGACTAGTGTTCCTGATAACTGAGATTATTGAATAGTTAATTAAATAATACATTCAATATGACATCAAATGTTTAGTAGACGTTTGAAACAATCATATGCTCATTAACTTTGCCAATCTTTAACCTCCTTAGTACTAAGTGGACTTCGTTTTGAAAATTATTATATATAAATTGTCTTTAATAGTTCGATATTTTCACAATTTTGTAACTGATAAATAGAATCGAAACACATTAAATAATTTTGGAAACATTGTTCATGCTAAGTGAAAGATGTTATATAAGCTTGTGAATAAAAATTAGAACGTTATAAACAACAAACGTTGATTATTTTATTACATTATATTTCATTTTGATTTCAAACTTGTTAAAAATGATATAAATATATTCAATAAAGTTTCTAATCTTTAAATGATTTCATTGTACAGCGCATTCTGCACTCTCTTACATTTATCTGCGTTTTGATTAGAGTATCTATACAGTCTCTACCTATCCATGAGTGATCTTTAGCAAGGTTTTTTCTAAATACCAGAGATATTTTTGGATTTCCATCAATTGTTTTTATCGAAATTGCTGCATCATGATAAACATCAATAATTTTGTCGTCGCGTTCTATAGGATTTCCATAATTATGATTGACAATTAACAGGTCCTTCAAATTTTAAGATATAAGATTACTCTTTTACTTTATTCCGTATGCATCTATCTACCGGTCTATCTATCGTGTCATTTGCAATCAGCTATGTTCGATTTGCTAATTTAATCGAGAGAAATGCAGTGAGCAATCTATTGTCTTCAACGTTATTTCATCATTTTAAACACACGTCAGATAACATAATCTATTATAAGAGCCTCATTAACAAGCTTACATATTAATTGCCCTAAACCTTTATCCACATCTGCCATTAACGATCCTTAATTCAGCAATTTGTTACAGTAGACTTGCTTTATTCTTCATTGGCCCTACCAAATGTAATTCTTTTCTGTGAAAAAAGTTTATAACATGTGACAACTCTATGATTGTAGATTAAGTGATATAAAGGAACGAAGACCTACTAAGGTCTGTAACATTCAACAAATAATTTATTTCCATATAATTCAAAGTGAAAATGTAAAAAGGATTTACAGTATTGTGAAGTCAATCTCAGAATAATCATAAAAGTTCTAACACACGGTTAGATGTATAAAATTGCAATCAAATTCCAGTGGTTTTTCATAACATTGAATGTGGTGTTTTACATGAAGTATTGAATGTACTAAATGTGCTAATGACCTGGAAGGTGGCGATGTACTAATAGTTTTGCAATGTATCACAGTTATTACGACCATACAGTCTTAAATAGAGTAATTGATAAGCGTTAGAAGCAGTAAGCTTTGTAAAGTTAACGAAATAATTAATTTCGCTTGAATACAAAGTGAAAAATATAAAAAAGAACTTCGATACTGCGAACAAAATAAAAAAAAATCAGAATATCGAACACAAGTCTTATTGATTAAAAAGATCTGAAGAAATGTTAGTAGTATTATAAAATAAATGCAACACAGGATTTGCAGATGTGACTGTGGTGGTCCGTGTTGTGGTTATGTGACAACAGTCTTTTATTTGATCACAATAATACATTAAATATTTACTCTCTTTAAATATTTCCATAAAACTCAAAGTGAATTATACATGATAGGGGAGAAGACAATTTAAGAGATTTGCACTGGCTGATTTTTGGTTTAGTATTTGCCACAGTTTGGAATCAATTTTAAATCACGACAAAGTAGCTGGGATGCATTAAAATAACATCTCTCTTATTTGTACAATTCAACACATAGTTTGCTTTGCACAATAATTAGCGATACATGATATTACAAAAGGTCATACTACGGAATTCAGTATTCATTAGTAACTGAATAGAAGTCACATCACTAGTAAGTGCAAATATAAAGTAGGTATGATCAGATGATGACCAGGTCATTATCCTGAGACACTGTGGCAAAACGTTCAGCATGCCTTCATTAATTGGAGTAGGGCATCTCGATGTTTTCCCGTATATAATTCCGTTCATAATTCCATACACATAAACAAATAATTTCGCCGCCTGTACTCAATTTCGTATGTGTTTATCATTGATATATTGTTGTTGATGTTTATTATTATTATTATTATTATTATTATTATTATTATTATTATTATTATTATTATTATTATTATTATTATTATTATTATTATTATTATTATTATTATTATTATTATTATTATTATTATTATTATTTTCAACATGGTGTTTCAATTGTCTATAGTTAAAATATATTAACTTTGGTTGGTACTTTCCAGACGACATTTATGGACGGGAATTTAATTATATATGTAATTTTGTTCTTCAATGAATAATAATGACCTGATTATCACATAGTAAGTTTTCTATAAAATATCATTCAGATTTGGTTTAGAAAATAATTGCATATTATGCGTTAATTCGAAATACAAGAGTGGCTATAGTTAAGCATAAGATATATCAAAAAGTATTCGTTGCCATTCTTTCCAGAGTCTGACTTTGCGCGGAATTTTGTTATAATTTCATAAAATAGTTCATTTACAACTCTCATGCCTTCATTTGTTACAACGAATGTTTAAGTGGGACTGAAAAGGAGAATAGATTTTACCTCCAAATGTGGCAAATTAGCAAAATAAGTGTTTGTAGCACATAATTTACAGGGTTCGTAATTAAGGAGCCTAATTTGAAGCGCACAACTTACCTAAGTCATTAAGAAGCCAAGTTTATAATACATGCCTCACCTGAGCTGTTAAGGAAACCTAGGTTTTAGCTCATGAGTTTCATAAGTCATTAAGGAACCTAGTTTGTAATACAATTATTACCTAAGTTATTTAGGAACTAGTTTGTATTACGGAATCGGGTCGCAATAGGTTCAGAACCCACGAATGTAGTTCTAGTCTATTTTTAGAATATATTTTTTTGTGGTGACCGAAGAGTTACATTTATACATTATTTAGTAGGGATTTAAAGGTAATTGTTTATGCTTTAGAATATGAGGTTTTGGTATGGTTGTCTGTGTGCATGTCGGCGACAGATCACAGTGAGTAATAAAGCCTTGGTGATGATTCAGAAGAGAAATATGTGTTCCACTGCATGCAACTTTGATTACTGTCCAGCCTTTCCAAAAAAAAAGATGCCGGGAAACTTTTGACAAGAACTTCACCGTGAAATCATCTTTGAAGGTATCTTAGATTAACTTATGATTTGCATTGATTATCACAAAAGTTCAGTACTGAGAAACAAATGTAGAGAATATATAGTAATATTAATTGTGTTCACTGCCCTATCAGGGCAGTATTGATTAAACTTTAAATTGCTATTCATTTTTTGTTATTAATGATAGACACATGAAATATTTACACCTTGTGTATATTTACTATAATAATGAGAAAAGATAATTAAAATTTAAAAATTTAATTTAAAAAAATTTAATTAACGTTTATGTAAAATATTAAAAATTAGTTTTTCCACATAAATTTCGAGAAATGGTATCTGTTGGAGATGACACTCATTATTATTGTATTCCTAAACCATATACAAGTTGCAATGGAGGATTTATTCAAAGCCGGTCAACGAAAATATTTTTAAATTCTGTGCCAGCACATAATAGTAATTGTAGAATATAGACAGGAAATGTAACAGCCGATAGGTTATATGGCCTATGGTCATATAGGGATCCCCAAGCAAACACATGGAAGAAAAAGCATGTCTACAGACGCATTAATTGTAAAGTTTAGAAGTCTTATTATTCCAAAAGAACTCGATGCATCCCATTTATGCCACAATAGTTTGTTGTTGGAACGTTTATCACATGATTCTAGAATCTCATTCCATTAACAATCATAGGCTGCAAGTTTATGTGTGTTGCATTAGGCATGTTGACTTTCCAGACTGCATGATGAAGTTGAAATTGTAACTTGTAATAATACAGGTATGATCTATAAACCCCACCCACGTCCATATCGAGTAAGGTCTGACATTTAAGGATGGATGGATGAATGTGTTGAGTAAGAAGGAGAAAAGAAAGAGTGTGGTCTTTATTTTAGTAAACCATGGTGGTATGATATTGCTGTCATAAATGCATTTCTTCCATCTATCATTCCTTACTTTCATTCATTCATTCATTCATTCATTCATTCATTCATTCATTCATTCATTCATTCATTCATTCATTCATTCATTCATTCATTCATTCATTCATTCAATCAGCCAGTCAGTCATTCCTTCGTTCGTTCATTCATCCATTCATTCAATAATTCGTTCTCTCAGCTATTGAGTCATTTTATGTTATTTTATTTTATGATCTATTTTATATTGATTTATTTTACTTTTTAATTTCTTTATTTGTGTCTTCATATTCAGCGAGAACTGTTTCGACCCCTCCAGAGGTGTCATCAACTGGTAGTAATTAACACAGCGTGTAATTAACACATGTGTTCTTATGGTGTCCTTAAGCACTGTCATTTTGAACATGGAATTAAGATAATCTTTTCTATCTACAGTGTCCATTGGCTCCTGCTAAACCTGTGCATAGGAGTGATCTTCCTTGGTGTCTAGCAGTCCTTTGGAGTAGTCAGACTTCCTATTGCCTTGCTGAGTCCTGTACCTCAGATGGGCCTGTATCATATTACCCCATCTTGCTAGAATATGTTGCCTGGTTTGTGGACTCTTTTGACAACTGATGGTAAGGGCAGTTTTTATCCATTGTCTGAGTCCTTGTCGAAAATTTACCTCCCAAGTGTGTTCCATTTGTGTTTTTAGTGATGATCCCAGTCTGTTATTAAGGCTATGTATTGTTGAATGCACTCTTGACTCAAAGTGTCTGAAATAGTTCACAGTTTAGGTAATGGAACACTGATATGTTCACAGCCTCACATTTCTATATGCTTGTGTTCAGTCGTAGTCGTTTCACAGCTTTTCATTAGAGTTTCATTTTCAGAACTTCTAGCAGGATATTCTTATCATTTTCTGTCATGTTTAGATAAGTCACTGGATGTTAATACTTATTACCCCAAGGACCTTTGAACCTTTGGAATAATGCCGGCATTTTGAGCAATCCCCTGAATAACAGCGCAGAGTGGCATCTGGTACATAGGGAAATTGACATTTAAGTTTTGTAACATTACCACTAATATCCTACAGCAGCTGCCTGAATATCAAACTGCAGAGTGATTCAATGTCTTGGCTGACAATTGCTTGTTTGAGATTTTTTCCGTCTCTTGTTCTTATTCCTGGAAACATGTTTATATCAAATATTGCAGAATTACACCGTATTAACTTTAAACGACCCAAATGTATGGGGTCCGATAGTCGTTGTACTCCCAACATTCGATATAGAATGTTGTAAGCATCATGGAATCCAGTAACCTGTGCATCTCCATATGTGCATGTGTAATGAGAATCTCTTGCAGCACAAGCTTTTCCCCATTTCTCTTGCCATGTCATAGTGTTAATTAGGTGCAACTGGTGACAGATTTGATGTGCAGTCTTAATGGCCTCCTGGACATTGTACATTAATACATTTTTCCTTCAGCCATGCTCCAGTCCAACACAGTTTGTTTTCTACTGCAGTCCCCACAATGTATTGCTTATCTGTAAGAGTTTCACAAGCAATTCCAACAGCCTGCGATGAACTTTGACCAGGTTTTTTTCATGTCCAAATGTAATGGCATTGTATCTTGCGTCAAAAGCATCATTTATGTGCTCAGGATGCATTACCACCACAGTTGACATTAGCCTGTCTGACTAGTTTCAGCGTATCTGTCATATCCATTTCATCGAGCTCCAAAGCTGCTTTGTCTACAATATAGGAGGCCCTTTGCATAGATGTTCTTTTAAGTGGTGGGATGTCAGTGGCTGGATGCAAGTATCTAGCCCTGGTGTTGCAAATTGATGTGTCTTGTAGTCCAGCTTGAAATATATTTACAACAGCAGGATTTGTCCCACGTTTATTTGTGATTATTTTCTCATACAACTTATACTCGGGTAACTTAAAGCTGCAGGTTTTTGCATATCATATTATGCTTCTAAGCAAGCCCCCATTTTCTTTTATTAGCAATTTGGAAATCTTGTCTCTCACACATGTTGAGATGATTATCATGGAGATGAATAATATCTTTCCATATCTCAAAATGTTTTAGTTTTGTTTCATGCAGATTATACGTGTTTCATCGTGCTCATTCAATTCTGTCTCTTTCAGGTCCATTTTTCTTTGAATGATGGTCGTATAAGTTTTGCAGACCCAGGTGCGCCATTACAGTCCAGTGCTTGAACTGATTGGAGACCCCCATTTGTTGGCTTTGTCACTGTTATAAAAGAGAACATATATGCATCCATTCTTCTTGTCACTGGAACATATGCATCACTGGAACTTGGTAGAGTATCATCCGTTTGATATCTGACTCCTTTGTTATGTGGAATATGCCAGGTTTAACAAACGTTCTCTTCCTCTTCTTGTACCCTTTCATGGTTTCAATTACAATAACTGCATGTAAACTACTAGAAGTATCGTCTCTCGCTCACTTATATAACTAGGAAAAGGCATGATAGCCTGGTTTCAGAGAACTACGCCAACTCTTTAATACTGTTTGGAAGTCTAGCATGCTCCTTGCATTCATGGGAGGAACTGATATCATGTACTTGGTTATGCTAGCGTATGTAGATGCTACCAAATTTCACCTGTTACCTTTCGTTGACAAGCCCTGGTTTAATTGCTTCATACTTGATAAGGAAAACCATGATGTTCGTGAAAACGGAATGGAGAGACTTTGCCACATGATAAAATGTGTTAACTTGAGGTTTTAAATTTTCATTAAAAATTAGGTTACATTTAAACTTTATATAAAAATATGTATAATTTTTAAAATTGAATTTTTTAGAACGGCTTAACAGACAAGTTTAGTTTCTAGTAATTTCCTGATTGGAGTTAAGCCTGAAAACTAATTACCTTTTTATTTGAAGTGTTTATCTTGATTAGCAAAATCACTATTAAACTTTAGGTTTTGTGCATTTTTCATATTCAAACATTTGGAAATTGCTTATGGTTGTGTTGCAGTGGTATCAGATAAAAGCTCGTAACTGTAATATTCATGGATAAAATTGCTTAAAGCTTTGCAGTATTATTAGGAGACATTGATTTGATCACGGATTGAAGGTTTGTCCATTGAGGTGAAAATGTCATGCATTGTCAGGAATCATGTCACATGTGGTATTTCCGGTTCAGTGCCCATGAATGTAGTTCTAGTCTATCGTTTCTCATTTTGGTGGTGACAGAAGAGTCATCCTTATGCATTTTTGGCATGGAATTAAGGGTTATTGTTTAGGCTAAAGAATAAAAGCTTTTTGTGTGGCTGTCTGTGTGCATTTCTGCGACATTGCACAGTGAGTAATAAAGCCTTGGTGACGATCCAAAAGAGAAAGATTAGTCCATACATAACTTACGTAAGTCATTAAGGAACCTAGTTTGTAAGAAACACTACTACGATTACAACAACAACTACTACTACTACTACTACTACTACTACTACTACTAATAATAATAATAATAATAAAGAAGACTTTGTATAGCGTCTAATCTTTGGAAGCTCTAAGTACCTTACAATATTAGACAAACATATATGATGATATGATTGCAAAAAAACCACCATAAAATTAGAAAACAGAAACATGCTGAAAATTATTTAAGGTAATGATACATTATTAAGTCTTGCTGTTATTGCAGACGAAATAGTTAAGTTTTAGGAGCGCCCTTGAATGAGATCAATGTGCCTTTGTGTCTAAGTTCAGTGGGTAATTTGTTCCACGTTGCTAGACCTTGGTATGCTAAAGAACGATGTTCATATGACTTCATTTTTATAGTGTTATAAAGAGAATACGAAGATGATCGTAAGTATGTTGCTGGTTTGTACACATGGATGAGGTCGGTTAAGTATGTTAGACTGGATCCCGTCTTTGAAATCGAGTACATAGAACAAATTTTAATGGTTGATTCTGGATCGAATTGATAGCCAGCGTAGGGTACAGAGCTGGGGTGTGTGCTCTAATCGTGGTACTCTAAAGATGATCCGAGCAGCTGTGTTTTGAACTTTTTGAAGTTTCTGGAGTAGATAGTGAGACAAACTAAACAAAATTGAGTTACAATAGTCCGGTCTTGAAAGTACTAACGAAAACACAATTAATTTAATGGCATCAACTGAAAGTGGAGTATATTCCAGTTTGTGTACTACAGTAAGACTGTATCGTAAATGCCAAATACATGGTGGAGACGGTGAAGTAATATTTCATGGTATATTGTAAAATGCTGCAGAAACGTCAAGTCATATAGAAAGGTCCAAATGCTGATAACGGTTGCCGCTGAAATTCTGTATCGCAAATGTATGGTGACAACGAGCTAATTGAAATTGTGTCGTCAAACCTATCTCTAATAGTTTTTGTACTTTGTCACGGAAAAATTTGCAAACAGGTCCGATGGTCGACTGGAGAGTAGGTAGTTTGAATTGGTGGTGTACATTTGTTCCTTAGCATTAGTTGTTAATAATCTCTAAGAGCTCTTTGCAGCTGGAAATTTCCGTGATCGTGATCTTATAACTGTGGTGGGCTGATTTCGCTGCATGGGCTATATTTATGACCATTTTCTTAGCGGCTTCATATATTTGCTTATGAATAGTGAGTCTGGTGGAAAGCCTCTCAGATTTACAACGGTCTCATTTATCAGTGCGAAGCTGGACCCTAACACTACTATACAACGGAAAACACTTTTTATTTGATACTCTGCACTTGGCTGCTGGGGCATGGTTGTCACGCAATGAACGTAGGCATTATCAAGTTGTTATGCTGTAGGAGATAACATATTTGTTAGATTTGCTTGCATGTCATGCATTAGGTTTGTTCTACATAACTTACCAAAGTTAACATAGAAACATAGGTTTTAGCGCATAATTTACATGTGTCATTAAGTTACCTAGGCTGCAGCATATAACATATTAAATTATTGAACGTTGACTGTTCACGTAACATACCAAAGCACATATTCCTTATGCACTAGAATTTCTGGTATTCAGAAAAAATTTGGTTCGAAATCAGAGAGAATGCAATAAGACCAATTGATTAATTCTTTTTAGGGTAGAGAACTTGAAGCAGCAAAGCTGAAATTTATTTTCAGTTAATTTAATTATGAATATTGATCAGTGATAATTTAATTTAATTTCTCTGCATTACTTTTAATTACGATTATCACTGATCAGTATTCATAATTCTAATTCTAACCTTACTATACTGATATATATATATATATATATATATATATATATATATATATATATATATATATATATATATATATATATATATATATATATATATATATATATATATATATATATAGCAGAATAGTAACGTTAGAATTAGAATTGTTAAAGAAAGAATTGCAGAAATAGATGAAATTACTGAATTGAGTAACGGTTTTGAGTGTGAAAAATAGCAATCCAATTTACACGTTAACATTGGAGTTGTTGGACAAAGAGTTGCAGCGATAATAGAAATTACGTTTGTAAATTCAGTAACGGTTTTACGTGTGAAAGCTAACAATCTATCTTCCACTTTAAAATTAGATTTGTTTGACAAAGCATTGCAGAGAGAAATGGAATTACTTTTCTGAATTCAGTATTGGTTTTACGTGTGAAGACTAGCAATCCTTTTCACACGTTCACATTAGAAGATTTGGACAAAGCATTGCAGCGATAATTGGAAGTTTAATTTTGAATTCAGTAACGATTTTGCGTGTGAAAGCTAACAATTCATCTTTCATGTTAACACTAGAGTTGCTGGACAAAGCGTTGCAGAGATAATTTAAATTACTTTTCTGAATTCACTAACGGTTGTAAATTGAAAGCTAACAAACCATCTTACCATCTTTCACGTTAGCATTAGAGTTCTTGGACAAAACATTGCAGAGATAAATGGAATTACTTTGCTGAATTCAGTATCGGTTTTATGTGTGAAAGCTAACATTCCATTTTACACGTTAACCTTAGAGTTGTTGGACAAAGCGTTGCAGGGATAATTCAATTACTTCTCTGAATTCACTAGCGGTTTTATGTGTGAAAGCTAACAATCCATCGTACACTTTAACATTAGAGGTGTTGGACAAAGCATTACAGAGATAACTGGAATTACTTTTCTGAATTCAGTATCGGTTTTGTGTGTGAAAAGCAGCAATCCCTTCCACACGTTAACATTAGAGTTGTTGGACAAAGCGTTGCAGCGATAATTGGAATTACTTTTCTGAATTTAGTAACGGTTTTACGTGTGAAAGCTAACAATCCATCTTCCAGGTTAACTTTAGAGTTGTTGGACAAGTTGCAGAGATAACTGGAATTACCTTTCTGAATTCAGTAACGGTTTATGCATTGAAAGCTAACAATCCATCTTACACGTTAAGCATGTTAATGTCTTTTATAATTATCAGAGCCAGATGATTATGGTGATTATAATCATGATAACCACTGCTATATCGATATAATTCATGAAGAAAAACAAATAAAAGGCATATTGACAACAATTAAGATACATTAAGATAAACTATTTCTCAATTAATTTTAAAATTATATTTTTCTTCTAACTTTGTGTGCGTACTATAACCCTTCAATTGATCGTCTTCTATTTCTTGCTGTGCTGGCATATAGTCACATACTTAGATACTATGCTTATGTCGGCAGACAGTAATGCTGACGTGACCAATATGTAAAATTTCAAGTGTTGACCCACTTATAATAAATTCAAATGCATGCACCAAAAAGTATACCTTAGTTTATGGCAGTTTGAAAATCGAACAAAATTATGCAAAATACATTATGTGTTATCCAAAGCTTCGGTATGTCCAGACCTTGATTCCATGAAGTAAACGGCACGTTTAGATCTCCGCTAACACTTTTATCTACATATAACTTTGAGCATGAACTAAGCGTATGGTATCATTAATTGACCTGCATAAAATAGCGTCCTTTGAGTTTCATAAACATGCAATTTTGCTCATTAAGAACATGTAATAAACAAATTTAGAATGAGTGCTTATTCATTTGATTGTGCAATTGCTCTTTTAGCTTCTATGTATAAAATGTAACAACTATTTGAGAATACTGACAGCCAGCTGAAAGGCAAAGCTAACTAGCAACATTTCTTTCTTAGTCGGTTGATCAGAGAGTAAATTTGCTATGCAGCAGTATATTCTGCTATGTAATTTCTAATGATATTTTTAATTAATTTTCGAACAGGTATCTATGTTCTCCAGAACATTTTTTAAATGTAATTTTAGACCACTGTGTTTGACTTCATTACGAAATCAACAAATCTGAATAAACTTGGTGATACATTTGCAAATGAGTTCAGTGTATACCATAAATATCATGCTAATGTCTTATTCTTTGTTTGCAAAGACTGTATCTCTGTAATATAGATATTATTTTGGTAAAAATTTATACTTTATTTGGGTATTGTGCGAGTTTGAATACAATACTTATAATATGCTCAGATTTCAAGTTTTCATTTGCTTTTTGATAGGTAAGCATTCTGTTATCTTGCCTATAAATGAAGTCATGATGAACAGAAGTCGTGTCATTCCTTTACGCTTTGTATGTACAAATGATTGCGGACTAAAACTTTAAAACGTTTTGTATTGCACAAATAGATTTCAAGACCTTGGTCTAATTTTCACAGTATCGTGCGTCTATTTATACAAATGTTCGACTAGTGTTATTAAACAAAACTGTTACACATATTTTCTGCAGACGAGTTCATGCAGGATAAATAAGTCAAATACATAATTTTTCTAAGCGCTCGCTGTTTTGTGTTATCGGATTCATGCAGGTTAATTACGTCAAAATATATATTTCATGCAGATAAATAAAGTTAAAACACATATTTCACTCCGGTTAATTACGTCAACCACATTTTGTGCAAATTAATTACACCAAATAATGTTTCGTACAGGTCAATTACGTCAAAATTAAAATTGGTATGCGATCTAATTGCGTCAACGACATATTTTGCGCAAATTAATTATGTCAAACATATTTCATGCAGGTCAATTACGTCAGTTACATATTTCAAGATGGTTAATATAGTCATTATATATTTGATACAAGGAGGTTATATAAAATTCATATTTTATATGAGAACGCTAGATGAAAATGAATAATTTGGTAGATATTGCAAAGTTTTATTTAGCTGATGGAACATACATCTTGAAATTCATGATGTTCCGATTTTTTTGTTTTCATGGAACCTACTGATATTTATATTTAATTTGTATTGATTGTTGTCTTTTTTCTATGATGATCAGTAAGATGTTTTTTTTTCTGAAACAATAAAAAGAAACGCTAACTATAGCTAATATTTCTCTATGATTTTATAATACATATTAAGATCATTATTAAAAAAATAAGCATGTTTATTTTGAATTTACTACTAAGACAGTTTTAAACATGGTGACAATTTTAATGTTTTAGAGAGGAAACTGACCTGCATCCTGATTCTATTATTATGCCTTATCAATCTATATAATGTTGTTAACTTTAAATATTACTCTTCTTGCAATAATGTCCGAAGCAGAATCAAACCATAAACCAGATAACAGTTGTGGAAAAAGAAAAATGTTTTATTAGACCAAGTTTGGGGACATAATAATTTTAAAATAACTCATTACAAAGTACTAGCTAAAATTTAAATACGTATTTTTTGTCTAAAATTGTGGGACTTTAGACGTATTTGACACGAATAAGTCGAATTAGTTTGATAATGTAAATGTTGATGAAAGGAAACTTCTATAGCTCTTTTAAAAATAATATTTTGCTGAAATTTTTCAGGGTACATACAACTTGCAATCTTAAATATACAGTCCTTTTTATGTCGATTTGAATAATTCAAACATGTCGAGTAACTTTACAACACCCAGTAAAATAAAACGTATATAGAACAACACGTGCATTACTACGTTTGAATCTATGCTTCGAAGTTATAATTTGGATAAGCTGTCAGCTTCCTACATATACAGAGTGTAAATGCTCATCAATAAACATCGATATGACGTGCTCAGTGACAGTAATTTCAATCCTTTGATTTTCTAGGTGCCAGTAGTTTCAATAATGTTCGATTTACTCGTTGTTAGTTGTTTACATCCTTTGGCTTACTCGGTGTCATGAGTTTCAATCATTTCATTTACTCGGTGTCAGTAGTTTCCATAATTTTGTTATTTATTCGGTGTCGGTAGCTTCAATTCCTTGGTTTGCTCGGTGTCAATAGTTTCAATCCTTTAATTCATTCGGTATCATTAGTTTCAATCATCTATGAGTTGCTTGTTGTCATTAGTTTTAATCCTTTGATGTACCCAGTGTCGTTAGTTTCAATCATCTTTGATTTACTCGGTGCCGATGTTACAATCATTTCGTTTACTCGTTGTCGGTAGTTTCAATCCTTTGATTTACCCAGTGTCGGCAGTTATATTTTCCTTTGATTTGTTCGGTGTCATTAGTTTCAACCATACTCGGTGTCAGATGTTACAATCATTTGATTTACTCGGTATCAGTAGTTTCAGTTATCTTTAATTCAGATATTTGTGCATAGTGATGACGAAAGTCGTCAGTTCTGTTCATCAAAGGTTTTCGTCAATTTCATTATTTAAACTGGATACCGACGATACAAATTCAAGGAGCTCCGTAATCTTCAAGTGTCAGTTGATGAATACTTCAGACTAGCTTAAAATGTCGTCTACTGCTAGACTTCTTTCGACAATATGTATAATTATATGAATAACACACTTGTTTCTCTTTAATAACTGGTGCTAATTTCTTGAGATATGATAATAGGGAGTTATTCATTTTGATGAAATAAAGCTCCATCTTTTTTCTACGTGTACATTAGAGCCAATATATTGGTCTGCTTCTAAGATTGATTATTGCTGAGAGATATATTTAAGAACTTGCTTAATTGTAACATTTAATAATTAATAATTTTTTCCAGATAATGTTTCATACCTTTACTAATTTATTTCCTTACGTAGACAGCTATTTGAAAATAGATTGATGTTTTAGTTTGAATGTTTATGAACTTTGTAATTGTCTATTCCTTCAGTAGACTATCTATTGTTTGAATTGTCTGCAGGTAATTGTGGAAAGCTGTTAGCAATAATTGTAACGCTATTTGCCTTACCTCCACTTATAAATGCTGATATATGTTTATATAAATAATTTGACGGCGAACAGTTTAATAGGATATTAATCAAAATCAAACGATTAACATTTTCAGCAATAAAATTGCATCTATTTCCATGGTTTCGGTATAAATATGGAAACAACGAATTAATGCAGATTGACAGGATTCATTTTCAAAGATGGATATTATCATATGTCAGAGAATTTATGAAGCGGAGTAAAATCCGTTCCTTTGGTGTCTAATTGAAACATAAACTAAACAGTTGATCTTCATGATAAAATTTTTTTTAAAAAGATATTTGAATTAACTCAATTGGTCGTTTTATATGAAACGGTTTGCATTTACAGGAATATCAAATTAAAATGTCCTTCATCTTCATCAGCTTGGCGGTTTTCATTTCATCCTCACGTTAAGATAATGAAGTATTGAAGTTTTCCCTTGGAAGTCAGAATTGAGATAAAACATGTTTCTTGTAAAAAGCTATATAATTTCTCTTGGGCGATTGATGGCTCCATATGTTCTCATTAATTAAATGGAATATTGATTTTATTATGGCATAAACTGCACACACGCATAAATGTCAGATAAGACAATCGATCACACAGCTTTCATTGGACGAGAGAGAGAGAGAGAGAGAGAGAGAGAGAGAGAGAGAGAGAGAGAGAGAGAGAGAGAGAGAGAGAGAGAGAGAGAGAGAGAGAGAGAGAGAGAGATGTGATGTGATGTGATGTTAGGGTTTTCTTATCTATCATGGAGTCTATTTTATTGTTTGAATTATACTGCAAGCGTATGATTGATGAAGAGTTATCCAAGAAAATAAAATTTTCGCAACATTTAATAACAAAAGTGGGGAGACACCAATGTAGCAATTTAATACATCAAGTTTTTTATTTATATTAATAGTAATGGAGTCTGGGTCCCGCACTGAACAAATATTGTCCGATTCAACGAAGCGTATGGTTCGCAGCTTTTGGCAGTCTTTTCTTTGTGAGAGGCAAATAAGTACAAATGTTAAGAGAAATATAAGTACAATTATTAACGGAAATGATTACAGATGTTAACTGAAATGAGTAGAAATATTAACTAAACTATATGGAACGAGAGAACGTCACAATATATATATATATATATATATATATATATATATATATATATATATATATATATATATATATATATATATAAAACATGTACGCTGTATCAATGATATACCATGAGATGTGTACATTTTTCATTAAAAGGAAACGAGTCATTAATGAAAAGTTATAGAAGTAGTATATCACTGATGCAGCGTACATTATTTAGACATATTTTTTTATATCAGATACAAATGCATAAATTTGCCAACGCTAAATATTTCACTTAATGTTTATGTAAGTGGTGGATGTTGTGTATATTTATACTGTTCATTTAACTTGTGTCCATCATTGTATATTGTAACCGTGATTTTTATATGGCATATTTTATAGCTAGTTCTTTTCCATGATTGTGGGTTTCTAAATTAAGACCTTTTTTTGCAAACATATTTACGTGGCCATTTGACCTAGGCAGCTTCTAGAATGTATCTTGTTTATAAATTTGATCAGAAAATGACCCGCATCCTGGTTGTCTTATCATGTCTTATGATTTTTTTACAAAAGCTTGAGATTATCAACAAAATCTTCATTACTATCAAAGTATCAGTTTATTCACTGGATTTCTAAAGTGTTCATTTCGCTGGATTAACTCTATTTTGGGATTATTCTGAATTAATTAAAAGGCATTCTGTATTATTTTATTGTGATCGATCAAGACTGTTAGCACGTTGGTGCATTCAAGGATATTACAAAACTGGTTGGTGTGGCTTTTTCATTAATTATTAAAGACCATACAGCCGTAATGGTGGTATAATTTTTATTGCAGTAGTTGTTGATGTTAGTTATACAAACTCTTTACCATATATCTGCAAATTATTTTTGTGCTGTTCTTAACGTCCAGTAATTAGCAAAATGCTATTGCAGTACAACTATAAATATAAAATATTATTGAAACAACAAGGAGTCAGCTCAGCATTTGTGGTGTTGCTTAATTTAAAAACTTGTTTCTGAACGGACACTGATGCAGATTTAATACTTACAAAACGTGGTTATTCTAAACTTACTGTGGTTACTTAGCATCGTACCAGAATTACAATTCATGAATTTATATTCTTATCTTAGACGATCATTAATTCTAACTCGTCTTTTTTTCCTTTTTCATTCTGGACATTCTGGGGTCTTTATCCTTTTGAGGAACATTACAAGTATCTTGACTTTTATTTCAAGTGGTGTGACCAGAAAGTTGTGTAGGAGGTATCATTTGGAATGACCAGGATATGATCTGATTCTTCCATTTGCATAGACTGACGAATTAATATATTCTCGTAGAGACGGGTGTGTGTAAAACTAAGATTAAATATTGCAGATGAAACGATCACAATTTGCTAAGTAAGAAACGATGACGACATTAAGTGTCACCTCGTAAGATAAGTGAATGGATATATTAAGTGCATACCAGTGATTTCGAAGACGAAATGGGTGAGCCTGAATCAATACCCCCAACTTCCACTATGAGGCCGACTGTCAAGATCCAAGAGAAAAAAGTTGTTCCTGAAGTAGCTCCTTTAAATTATTTTCACGTTCGAGAGACGATAAAGGTATTGGCGTCTTGAAAATTTAGAACCATCACATACGTGTATGAGGTGAATAATAGAGTTCAGGACTCAAATGTCACCAGAAGACAACACCTTTCATTACAGATTTGTGGGATTCATTGTTAGTCCCATTGAACAACACTGCCAAGCTTAAACTGAGATTGTGCTTAATACGGACATTTGTGCGCAAATAATCTAAAGACTTACGTTTGTCCAGGAAAGAAAACATATCACTTTTGTTATCACCAATTTATTTTAATCAGGAATATTAAATTTAAATATATGATACTGAACTCAAATAACACTTAAAAGTAGACAAGGACACGAGAAACAAAGGGGACCATTATTTGTTTTTACATACATTTAATGCATAAATACATCTCTAGGTTTTATGTAGCCCATGGCGCACGTGAAAATTGTATACCAGACACTTGGTTTCATCTTTGCCCATCTGTATCGTAGTTTCATGAGGTCTTGAATACATATATGGTGAAGTTCATATTCTTATCGATTTTGAAGAACAGATATTAGACCTGACCAGAAGTCAAATTATGTGAAATTAGATCAATATGCTCTAGTGATGGCTCACAATTTCTCGAAATATGGCCGACATTTCATTTTGAAACATTATTCAGAACAAGGTACTGGATGCTAAAACGAATGGATCAAATCTCATTTATTTGAAAATGGGAAACGTCCGCTTTAATGATTCCATGAAGATAGATAATGCGTTGTGCTCCTTCATTTGCCTGTAGGATGCTACTGCGACCCCGACAATATTATGCTCTCATATCAGCACAAAGCATTATACACCTGGTACCAAACTATCTATTTAGGCCCGTTACACTTTCTAGAAGTAATGTTGTAATTCTTCAGATCTGATGGTGACATGTCGTTGATATATGAGGCAATTATTTCTGGACAATGGAGGTATCAATCCTTGATGGAAGCTATCTAGAGCTATGGATTAATATATCGAAAGAAGTTCATACCATAGAACAAACAAGCCATTCTTTCCCCTCAATCCTGTCACTTTGTCAGCAGTCGATATTCCCTTCTTGAGATTTCTCTGGCTGCATTGCTTGTATGAAAATGAAGACAAATAGGAATAATATTCTAGAAACGTTGGAGAAAAGAAAAATGGAATGCATTATGTGGATGGTTGGGGTTTATAAACGCAACATATGGCCTACAAATTCCAAAATATGTATTTTACATTTGCCTTATTAATTTCCTAAACAAAAAATAAGATTTGTTTCTTAGATGGACTCAGCTTAGGACAATTGTATGAGCAAACATACTAATACCGTCTGTGGTTAGAAAGTCAAGGATGCTAAGTGATATAAATGTGGAAACACAACTATTTTGGACGATTCAAAACCGATGTAGAATTACAAATACTGTTGACAATTACGTGGAGGATAAAAAACTTTAAATCCAAGATTAGTTTGTTTTGAAGACGAACCCATGTTACACACATGAAGAGCGAACCAAATCGCTGTTTATACCTATTTAGCCTTGGATGTTCAGATACGCTTAATACTCAGCTGTTGACCATAAAATACTGGCATAAAAATTGTCAATACGATGGTTTTGCAAACTGTTACATACAAGGAATTGGCATTATCAAGTTTTACCATATTGCTCCTAAGTAAAATTGATGTTTAGATTATGTCGTCGTTTGCTTAAACGTGTGATCAAGAACAAGTTGTCGCAGCAAGGATGAATAACACGCTTTTAATGCTATGGACCGCGAATCCAACTGTTAGCATTATATGAAAATTGGCTCTTTACTACGACAGACCATTACCAAAAGAACGAATCATCACTAAAGATATTATCGCATATTTGAGAAGACAACGAAAATATTTAAGGGGCGGTTCCGAACCCTAGAAGCTATCACTATGGAACATACGATAAAGGACGAAAGAAGTCTATGGTTAGCCGAATTAATTCTGAATTGGCTGTGGAAGCAATTGGGACAACTTCAGATATTGACCAAGCCGTATTTTTTGGCAGATCGAAGTCGCTACTTTTAGCCTGTGGACGCCAAAGAAAGACTTACGAACTATCTGGGATTAACCCATTAAGACCTCTATTTGTGAATTATAAAGATGAAATAGAGTTTGAAACGAAGTGAATTCACATATGTCAATATTGAAGCGTACGCGACATCCAACGCCAGTTTTAAATTGAACATGTCTTTTAGGAGATGTGAACTAACACCGAATTAACCTTCCAATCAAGTAGTCAACTTTGACGTACTGGAAAAATCTTGACAGGCCAGGCAAGATAAATATTTATGCGTGAACACATGCGATTTGGACACAATTACACTTTTTCAAAATCACCAAATTGTCATCAACCTTTACGGAAAGGTCTATCACTTTGTAGAACAGAAACGAGTGTGACTTCCGGGCAACTACACGTTATTATAAGGGCATGCAAACTGCTATCATAGAATGGTATGCTCTTCCTGTATGAATACAAAACTCCGACCTCTAATGGTACATAATTTAACATACAACAAAGAGAAAGATCCACCGTGGACTCAAAGTTTACTGAACTTTAGTAGGATGCTGTTTCGTGTGACTATAGTGATCCAGTTCTCTGCAACATCAGCGATGCAGGACGATCTCGCCGCTCATTACTATTAAAATCGATACTTTTCGGTTGACTTATTTTCCAACTTGCGAAGGTTGCGCATCAAAACATTGCAGCTTTCTGCTCTCACAAACCACTATGGATACCACTAGTTCATAAAGATGTTGGATTTAAAGGAGAATACATGTTTCCTGTGGCTTTGAGAGGGTATTACGTTTTCTAAATTCCGCTCAGGATGTGTGTGAACAGAACATGCAGTAATAGAACATTAAAACATTATCTGTGCATAAGACACTCATTCTTTTAATGTATTGCGTTTTATAAGCTATAAGTCTCAAACTTTGAGAGAAGAAAAGTTTCGCCACGATTTATCTGGGGTTCCTGCTTACCAAGTGGCTTCTGATGCTCACCAAGCAAGATGTACGTGACTGGGGAAGTTATGCCTTCGATGGTTAAGTACAACAGATGGTTCACTATGCCAAAGACATAATTATTACAATTGAATATCACTAATCTATGGAAAGATGCCGATTAGAGGTAGTGATGGACGAGCAGAAGTAAAAATGGAATTATATATATTAGAAAAAATTAAGAAGAAAATCCCAACACGAAGTAAGAAATATTACAAACACACCAGTCGCAGTAGAAAAAGTATTGTACAGATAGAAAAGAATCTGGAAGAAATGACATTCCTTGAGGGATCTGAGACATTGAATTCGATAAAGACTAGAAGAACCCAGAAGTGACATAAATAGATCGAAATGTGTGTATACTACAAACTTATATGCATCAGCAGTGATTGAATTCGCACCACATTGGTGCACGCAATCATGTATGATATATTGTTTGTGTACTGAGTATTGTTAAATGAAATTTAAATATATTTTTCTATGTTACACTAAGTAAAAGAAAATAGTGTTATAATTTAATAAAGTAAAGTAATCTCATGATATGCAAGACTATTGTATGGCTATAGCTTCTTCAGGTCTCAAACGTGATTGATACAAAGTTATATCGTGAGTTTTGGGAATGATTATGCTGCTTTAATAAGCAGAGCATGTCTGAAAACAAACATAAAGACATCGATAACTTATTTTCATACAAACAGTATTCAATATGATATCCTTTCAATCACATTCCTTCTAAGTATAGGTCTTATACCAAATCAAACAGAAAGCTTTTGAAAGACATAGTAGAATCGACACTCAAACCAAAACGAAATAATTTTGGAACTAGTGCAAGTGATGTTTAAGAGGAGTTATTATTGGAACTAGTGCAAATGATGTTTAAGAGGAGTCATTACTGGTTAACTATTCAAACGGAATCCTGACGTTGAAGTTAACAAAGAATATCTCAGTCCCAATAAAATACAGGAGACAAAACAAAAATAGTGCTGCAAGTGATGCAATAAGGCTACATTCTCACAGAAAACATAATAAAGAGAGGCACTGCTGCTAGAACTCGCACGTGCTCGAAAAAAACCCATGACACTATGGTGGTTTCTACTCATGCAACTTCTGTTTCTTCTTCTGAGTTCAGATGATAAGCAGCATCTGATCTAAAACGAACGTTTCATACTTTTATAAAAAGTAGGAATCCTTTTCTAAAGGACCTTTTACTTTTGTGGCGGATACAACGTCTTTAAATGCTTAGAGAATGCTTCTGCAGCTAAAACGAAGTGGTACAAAAGATTAAACAGAAAACCGAACAGGAGAGATACAATACAATACTCACTGAATTTATTCCAACAAGAAATAACGATTTTGTCGGTTGAAAACACCTCATAATATCGAATGCTTCCCGTAGGTAAGTTGATATGATTTGACAACAATCAGTGGAGACGAATCAAGTATGAACGGATGTGTGGGATACGATTTACTTCAGTGCTTGTGAACAAAGATGTCATCAAGCCGTGCACAGCAACCTCTTCGTCTAAAGAAACAACCTTCCTCAGAATCAGAGAAAGCAGGGACCATGCAATCGTTTAGGTATACATCCGGATATGTTGTGATGACTGAGCAAATCCAACACTAGAACGCAATAATATATCATTCACAAACATCGAATAAATCATCTATACCATGTGTGATTGTTGTTGGAACTTAACACGGTACCTTTGTCCGAGATGCAAAACAGCAAAACAATGATTAGGAAATTATCAGAAAGTTCAAACAAAAATCACTCACTTTAGTTCCATACAATCTATAAAAGTAATTCTGTCGTTGGCACGAACAATATATAACTAATTTATCTCCAGATCCTAATCTCACAGAGGTTTTCAGTTGCACCATGAATTTTAATCTTTGATGAATCGAATTAATTTTTAAGAAACAGAAACAAATTGAAACCGTACACTTATTACAATGTTTTAAACTGTTTCATTGAATAGATTCGAATGAAACAGGTAAACGTACACTGAAAGCTTTAAAGACTGTCTTGAAAAGCGAAGAAAAACAAAATCAACAAGATAGACACGACTAAAGGGATGGATGGATATAAAAAGTTATTTCGAATTCGGTATGCTCATATAAATGGTAACATAACATCCTGATGACGCAATCCACTACTCCCAGATGTGAGGAAACGAAAGGAAGCGTGGGTTGAAAAGATGAGCTCAGTAGTTTCTTCAGCAGAAGACAAATGATGGAAGAGAAAACAAACATGAAAATATAAATAATGAAAAGTCATCACCAACAATGGATAATGGCTCGGACTCGTCGGGCATAAGAACAGTATATATATATATATATATATATATATATATATATATATATATATATATATATATATATATATATATATATATATATATATATATATATATATATATATATATATATATATATATATATATGAGAGCAACCAAATATATGTTAACCAATTTGATGTAACATATCCTAGTCACTTCTCTATGGACGTGTCTCTAAACAACATCTTATTATGTGCTACAGTCAAATTATCTCAAGCCATACAATTTGATCATGAGTGTGCGCTGGACTGTAATCGAAACGTGGTTGCTGAAATGTAGGTTATGTATTAAATTGCAATCAAAAAAGGTTGCTGGATTGTAGGGAGTGTATTGGAATGTAATCACAACAAGGATTCTGGATTGCACAGAGTGATTTGGACTATAATAAGATAAGCAACAGTTTCATAGCATGGATTTTCTGGTGGATTCTATTATGATTTTTAACGTAGCTTTAACAATTTTTCAGTCATATCGCTACAATGTTTGCAGTGGGGCAGTTTATAGTGATGTCTATCACTGTGGCATCATGCAGCAGACATGTAGCATGATGTCCCACCCAGTCTCATTATCCTGACACTAGGCCGACCAGTCCTAACACTAACCTCTTAATGCTGAGCGTCAATCGAGGCAGCTAATAGTACCATTTTTGTAAGTCTTTGGTATGACTCGACCGGGGATCGAATCCACGACCTTCCGCATTTGAGGTGGACGCTTTAACCACTAGGCCACCTAAGAGGTTGGATACTATTAAAAAGGTTTTATATCGCAGTTCAGCATGTCCACGTCACGAGTGGAGACAAAATGTGAATATTACAGTGCTACGAGATATAACGGAAAATATTTTTAGTGAACGTGATATATCTGACTTACTAGAATCACGAAAAGATTTTAAAATTTGGGTCAGCTACTGTTTCTCTCCCCCCCTTTGAAAATAAAGTTTTAATATGTTAATTTGATGCACTAGAATGATCGTTTACATTACACGCGTTGCTTATTTATGACTCAATGCATCATTGTGTTCGTTCAGCCCTTTAGTGTTACTAATAGATTGGTTAAAATGAATAAATACGTATTTCTTATTTGGAACGAAATAATGGAATTGCACAAATGGCTTCACGTTTCCTGCAAAATCCTTTTTTTTGAAAATTAAATTCTAGCTGTTTTGAAATTCAATTATCTATTTTCAATCTGATTAGATCTAGACTTTTGGAAAATGTTAAGCCGGTATAAAACCCTATCTATCTCCAAATTACAACGGTGTGCTCAAAATAACAAGATTAATACCTTCCAATAAAAACCGGATGTTTTGGAGTACATATCTGGACTAAAACCGTCATCAATGTTATAACGTTTTATTATTATTATTATTATTATTATTATTATTATTATTATTATTATTATTATTATTATTATTATTATTATTATTATTATTATTATTAAACGTCATCAGTGCTGTAACATTGTATTATTATTACGCACTAAAATCATCATCAATGTTACAACGTTCCTCTTCCTCTTCTTCTTCATATTTTTATTATTATTATCATCATCGTCATCATCATTGATATCATTATTATTAATTTATTATTATTATTATTATTATTATTATTATTATTATTATTATTATTATTATTATTATTATTATTATTATTATTATTATTATTATTATTATTATTATTATTATTATTATTATTATTATTATTATTATTATTATTATTATTATTATTATTATTATTATTATTATTATTATTATTCACACACCATTGATTGACTATCTGAAATGAGCAAGCATTTAAATGAAATTTCTCCAAGGACTGCTCTTACGCCAATCACGTGTCAACAAATAGTACGATTATGAAGTTTGTAAACGAGAGAGAGAGAGAGAGAGAGAGAGAGAGAGAGAGAGAGAGAGAGAGAGAGAGAGAGAGAGAGAGAGAGAGAGAGAGAGAGAGAGAGAGAGAGAGAGAGAGAGAGAGAGAGAGTAATTTTATTTTCTGCACGAGTAAATAATATATTAGCTGTTAAGGAGTATCATTTGTGTTTGGGGCACCTGTATCATATTTGATTAAAATTCTTTCACATATGCATATTCTTTTAAGAACATATTTCTTGCAACATAAATAGAATTGTTACAACCACAGTGTATTTTTCTTGTGATATCACTTTCTTCAAAATTAACTATTGTTATTCAAATAATAAATGAACTAAGGAGTAGAAACAACTCAGAATTTATTACAGTTTAAGCCTCACTAAATCGGTCGTGAGGACATTTGACATTTGATTGGGTTAAGAGAAAAGAAAGACTGAAAAATCAAAGAATAGAAAAAATCCCAAAGATTTAATATCAGCACATTCACCTAATTTGGTAGCTAATTTATATGCAAATTTGCAAAGTTTAGGTTAAAGACATTTTGTTTTGCTTTTCTTTGCCCATCAGTAAGCAAATGCTTGGTCATTTAAGTTTTGTTAAAGAAAGTGATGGCTGAACATTTGATGAATACAGTAAGACTTATTAGATCAACAATAATATTGTAATAAAATTAAGGTGATGCGCATTTGGTTATAGCGCTCCTTTTAAGCAAATCTTGGGTTTGTGTGATTACATGTTTGATTATTGGAATGTTTGTGCAATAAGAAATATTCATTAGCCCGAAATAATTAGCCATTTACTAGAAGCAAATGTCATGGAGAGAACGTGTTAGTGAGTTTCCATGATGCCATAGTCAATGAGTAGCGAAATCAGACCCAATCCGCATAAGTAACCATGCAGTGATGTAGTACTTTAATAAAATCTAGTGGTGTATATTGGTGTTGTGACTGCAGTGGCAATATTTATGGTAGGAAACCCGTAAATTACGCAATGGAATAAATGAAAAGGGACTCGGTAGATACCATTTATGTCACCATGGTGGCAAATATGATGTAGTTTTACTGGCACGATGTGCCTTGAAACGGTAGATTGACTGGCCTAAGGTGGCAAGGTTCAAATAGTCGACTATGTGAGGGATAGTTGTAGAGTTTCTAAGTTGTGAAATGCTGACGATACGGAAAGTTTATGTAGAGAAACTATGCGGATGTGCGGTTGATGAATAATTGGCAAGTTGTTAAAATTGTAGTCTTGCGTTGATTAGAGTAAATTTTAGATATAGAAGGGACACGTCTGGCTTTCCAACTTACAACGTAGGCTGTATAGAAGTCTTTGGAAATTTGGGGTAAACTTCTTACTTCTAGCGGGAATCGCGCCAGGGTTTTGACACAACTCGGTAAAGTAAAGACCCCTTGTTTGTAACAATATCCTATATACGCACATAAACATAATTACACAAAACATGTATACACGTCTACCCATAAACGTACTTACCAAAGACTTCTATACACACATACATACATACATACATACATACATACATACATACATACATACATACATACATACATACATACATACATACATACATACATACATACATACATACATACATACATACATACATACATACATACATACATACATACATACATACGTACGTACGTACGTGCGTGCGTGCGTGCGTGCCAGCGTGCGTGCCTCCGTGCGTGCCTGCGTGCGTGCGTGCGTGCGTGCATGCATGCATGCATGCATACATACATACATACATACATACATACATACATACATACATACATACATACATACATACATACATACATACATACATACATACATACATACATACATACATACATACATACATACATACATACATACATACATACATACATACATACATACATACATACATACTGTGATAGATTGTTGGCGTTCAAAACACACCAACCTCTTCCACTACGGTTCTTTGCTAGGAAGTGGCCTCCCGCGGTGTAGTTTACCCAGTGTGGATGGATAGAAAGAAATATGCAGATCTCTGAACAAGTATATTGAAGAAATAAACACAATGAGCCCCCTTTCAATGAACAAATATAAAATTTAATCAAATTAAAAACAGAATTTCAAATGGAAGAAATGCATTTCTTGGATACAAAAGAAGAAAAATGTATTAACAAGTACTATAAAAAAAAACAATAGAAAATTTTTATTTACTCTTACTATTACTTTTCAGTGACATAATTAATTCAGTTCGTCATTGCCTACGAGATGTTACTTTGAGATCAACGATGAACGACACCATCACCTATCTTATCCGGACATAGAATTTTCCTTTCGTTTCCGCACTGTCAGCCTTTGTCTAATCGTCTGGACTTTGACTCTTGCCAGTTGAAACTTGAACGATTTTGCCGATCGTCTCTAGACCTAGACTTCTTGCACAGAAATTGCTCCGGTGCTCGGAATTTGTGCAGGAATTTCCATGAAATTTTAGGAAACTTCAGGAAAGTTCATGAAGCTGTTTCCTTAAATAAATAAAATATCACGCAATAGACAATATGTCGCATTTCCAAGTATATATTTATATTTTTACATTAATTAGCTCAGAAAAATGCGTAAATCTGTCGTACTCACGTTCAACAATTCCTATGTTTACAAGCATAGACGGCCATTACATGTCCTTACATTAATTCGTGTCACGCTAGCGGGGATCATTAAATTCCACTTCACGGCTAACACGTATGTTCCTTCTTACATTAAACTATTTAGTAGTGTTAAATTTCATATGGCTTAGCCCCTCAAATCTAACTATTATAAAATAGTTTACGTGATCAATTGAATTTTACAAGCTAGTATATGAACATACACTCAATAGATCAATTAAATGTTACGAACTAGTATATGAATATACACTCAATATATCAATTAAATATTACTAACTATTATATAAATATACACTCAATACATGTCATACTAGACAGATATTTAATTCATAAATCTACGAAACATTACCCATCATTTATTAAGCTTAATTCTCGAAAATTCCTAAGCGCTCCTATGTATCGAATATTCAGTTACGTGCAATCTTGTCAATTCTCTCAATGAACATTCAATTATGTGCAATCTTGCCAATTCTCAAAAAGAATTGATAATTAGAAAACCAAAGAATAAAATGTCGTCACTAACATTTCACTAAAACCCTGAAAAATTAAATCATATATACATACATCATAACATTATAATATTTGCAAATAATCAACAAAGAAAAAGCATATTAAAATCTGAAAACTAAGATTGCGTACCTTTTGCCTTTTCTTATTCGTTTTCCACGAACCTCCAACGTATAGTCTGTCTCCAATCTGAGACGACTATCCGGCCCCTTACTCAATAACAGGAGAAACGTACTTTTACGTTAGACCGGAGTCCCTTCTAACTTCTCGCAAGAAAGATTGAAGACTGAAGAAATTTTCCAAAGCAAAACCCCTTAATTCCTTATAAGAGTTACGCCCTTAAGTTCCTATTAACCAATCAGAATCGACTGTTTCCTAAATTCTCTTACGTAGAGGTTTTGATTGACAAACATGCTAATCATGCCGTAATGAACATTCCTTTGAACAATCAATTATTGACGAGCTTCCCATTTTAACTGACTGATTTTGGGAAGAGTGTTATGCCAAGCCCTTGTACCGTAGCAGGTGACTCGGTCAAGTTACGTTATGCGGAACGAATTTCCTTTGACGTTCAGAGATGAAATGGAAATAATTGTATACCTGTCACTAGCCCTTTCTACTTTAATTAAGTTGACTTTGGTACAATTCATTTAGCCCATACTTCTAAGAGTTTTCAAATTTCGACACATCACTCATACATACATACATACATACATACATACATACATACATACATACATACATACATACATACATACATACATACATACATACATACATACATACATACATACATACATACATACATACATACATACATACATACATACATACATACATACATACATACATACATACATACATACATACATACATACATACATACATACATACATACATACATACATACATACATACATACATAAGCAAAATAAATGAAAGATGAGCGGACAAAATTCAAAATTTAAATAAAGTCTGGAATGGTACATTCAAAATAAAATAATGTTTATAATAACAGTACATTAATATCATGATTTAATATTGAAAAAGTGTAATTCTAATATTTTATTTTCTATCCAAAATGTTAACTCTTACTAACATGACAGTATATGAAGTTTTAGATGTAAAAAAGAATAACACCTAAGAAATCAAATGTAAAATTAAACATTGTACTAGCGGAATTAAGTCTGAATACTACACATTTATTGCAACGCCAGATATCGACACATTGTACCACACAGAACTTAGTTCTGCTCATGTTGTTGCTTATACCGTATTTTGAAATGTTATTGTAGTCAACCTTAGTCCTCCATTAGAAATGGATGTTGCAGAAGTTTGTAGACTCATATAGTTTCGTTTGCTTAGTCACAATCGACTGCCTATTTGACCATGAACAATTACATGACAAAACTGTTGCACAATAGATGTGGTAGTTATGATGACATATAAATATCGTATGACATAAGTACAATGGTAACACAACAGGGTCTGTGTGAAATTACAAAGATAAAAAACTGAGGTGGTTAGAGAGAAAAAGCACTAAAAGGCAAAGGCGTGAGAGCGAAATATTTTGCGACACACAAAGTATTTAGAAGTGTTATAAGAAGCAAATTGAAACTTTCCACCGGTGTAGGCATGGTAACTGTTAGTTTGCGTTTATAACAAGCGGCAATGAATTATTAGTTCCAACAAACGTTATCGAATTAAGAACAACAGGTATAGGAATTATGTCAATTGGACTGAATGAAATGGTAAATGGCGACAAAATTTTAAAACTTGAATTAAAAACATCAGCCATCGTTCTAGCAAGGAAAATATATATTTTATATGTTAGCTACTAAGTGACCCTTATGACTATAATCATGCAAATTATCATACAACATAGATATACATAAAAAATAGCAATTAGTCTGTAAAATCTGCATATATCCTTTTAGTTAGTTTATATTTTTATTTTACCTACTGTCTAATTCTCCTAAATAATTTTTCTCACTGCAAAGGATATACATTTTATATATTCGTAAACATACATTTTCTTCTTGGTATAATTAATTGTTTTCCTTTTACTTGGATATTCTATTTTATTCTATTTACTACTGAAACTCTTGATTATTCGCAAAATCAAGGAAAACCTTTTCAGAATGCTTAAAATATGTTCGTCTCATACTAATATTTAACACAATGCAATATTTTGCTGATGAAGCAATATACCGCGGCTAAAAGTTTAATTGTAATGAAACTAAACATAAGCTTTCAAAGTTTTGCTTATCTTTGCTACATAAGTCTATTGGACCTTGTTCATTTTCTTAAGAGCAAACTGATTTATGTTACGTGTTTGTTTCATATATTAAAGACTATGTTTTCAACACCATCAACACTTAAAAAGAAACACAAAATGAAGGAGAGATGCATTATATTACCAGTACAAGATAAGAGCAATACAATGTATGGCATTTTTACAGCAATCCCTCGTCTCATGAGACTGTTCCTCACGTGTGTACCGCTTTTATAGTGGAAAATCCATTAATAATTTCCCATCCACAAGCAAAGAGAAGCATATAAAGTTTTCAATTGATTCTTGTTTATACGTGAATATATGATCTGACATTCATGTCATTGGTTGTTCCTGTTTTCATTTTACATTTTGGTTTATATATATATATATATATATATATATATATATATATATATATATATATATATATATATATATATATATATATATATATACAGAGAGAGAGAGAGAGAGAGAGAGAGAGAGAGAGAGAGAGAGAGAGAGAGAGAGAGAGAGAGAGAGAGAACAACAAACGAGCAAAATCAGCAAGATGGTTTGAAATTTGAACATTCTAGTGCACAAAGTTTAAATATCTGAATCAAATATTTTTAGGTAAATTACTCTCCATGCAGTGACGAATGTTTCAAAAAAATTTCGTTTTGATTTCCAGTTGCAAGAAAATGGTCCTCATTGTTTCCACCTAATTTCAGATTTAGCAGAGGGTAACGCTTCTTGACAAGATCTCATACGTGGAATCCACAAAAATGTTGATGCTTGTTACAGAAAAATAAATTTTTAGAATTTGCTTCAACTCTGGTAAAACATCTTTTCTTACTGCTTCTGAGAATGTGATTTTTATTTATGTGCCAAACGAACACACACACACACACACACACACATATATATATATATATATATATATATATATATATATATATATATATATATATATATAATCGAGACCATGTTGTCTCATATTTACTACATGATAATACATTTACTGATGAATCACATAAATATAAATGATCTTTAGATAAAGTAGTGAATGGCACAAATAATCCATTAGAAAAGTATTCTGCATTTCTAAGTAGTAAATTGGCAGACGATCGCATAACAGTTTAATATAAATTATTTTTTTATCATTTAGCTCCTTTTATGCTTTTTTGATTCTAAGATATCCGATACTTTGGATTTCACCCTTTTTGTGTATTTGACTATTCAATTTTAAATATGATTGATCCAAAGATATTATGGAGAATTTTCTGCATAATGGGAGAATCGTCTAATGGTCATTTCGTAACCATGTCTGTTTAAAATTGATTTAATGCCACTAATATCAAAATAGTATTAGATAAGTTATTGAAATTATTGAATACATTAGGAATTAATGTAGTCAAACACTTAAAGCTGATGTACCAAAGCAAACGTCTAATAGCAATATGAAGAAGCAAACAACATGTTTAATATCGGACATTTTCAAATGAATAATACTATTGAAATTGGTGTTAACGACATTTTTCCTATGACAAGGATTATTGATAAAATAACTGCGCATTGATCAGAACTGTCTGATTATTTTTATCTTACATTGATTTACATCATCTAAAATCTGTACATTTATAAAAATTATTTTGACCTTGTTATTTTTGCACGCTTTGTTTTTTTTTATAATATTTTGGGGTATTTTCTAAACCTAATGCCGACGTTATCTAGAAAAAACATAGATCAATGCAGACATTTTTTTAAAAGAAATAGCCGTGTGTTTTATTATGCCAGATATCACGCGTTTCCCTTCCTTGGGAGATTATTCCCGAAAGTTTGCAATATCATTTTTTACATCAAGAACAAAGTCACATATAATGAAAAAAAGTAAACTTAAACTATGAAATATTAAATATTGATATCGGCATTATATACAGTGAATGGTGCATATGTTATAATAATTTTGTAAAATATACAGGAAAAAAAATTCAATATAAATGTTTCGAATCAAGCCAATAAGATAAACGTTACAGTTTTTTGAATGTTTGTGGTCAAATAATATTTACATTCTACATGTAGGTAGCTTTTACATAGCATACTTGAACTTGAAACCATTTTTTGGTTTTAATTTTTGTCGCCAAACATGTCATACTGACAGTAAGCAGGGATATATCACAGGGTTAGCGTTTTCTTGTTTGCAACTACAGGAAATATTTCTCTAAAACATGGCACGCAGGATATCATTTCTGTCGCTTGAAAAGTTTCTTCATGGAAAGATTATTCATAGCATGTTAGCATAAGAACGTACAGAAATCTTGCAAACTATTAACATTAAAATCTTTTGGAACTTAAATATTTTTATGTAGCCTATAGCAACATAATGAAAGTAGACTGAGTTAAAATATTTAAAAGCCCCTTTCCACCCGTTTCTTCAGCCATGTTAGTTACATGCATTTGTAATTTTGTCAATAAGACTTGTCTTGCATACGTTTTGGATGGTTTTACTTATAGCCTCTAATTTAAAAAATAGATATAAAGAGTTGGCTAAATAAAACGCCGTGAAATGCATTTTCATTGTCGTAAATTCAAGTACATAAATATATTATTGACAGTTTTCTACTCTCTAAAACTAAATTAGATGAATGCAATTAATGAGGGCATTTTGAAAATACAACTTTCTGTACTGAAATTTAAACAGAAATATTGTCTTTTATCCTATTTTTTTCAAATCTCCTACCCCTGGTATATCGGTCCAAAAATAACACAACCCCTCAAAACAAACAAAATGCACACCCAACTAAATGACGTTGTATTATCACCATCTGCTAAGTATCCCATATTGCATCTGTAACGTGGTAATTTATTGATGAAAATTATTTCTCATTGATCAAAACTTTCATTATATGTCCCACATGCATGTTTGATTGATGCCATTATGAATTGATCTTTGTCTGCCTAGGTAACAATCATGCAAATGATTGAAGAGCGTTTACCTTTCATACTCCATTTAATTTGGAATTTTATACCCCTCCCATGACCGCTTGGTTTCTCAGATGTGGTGGCAATTAAAGCTAGTTAAGAAAGAGTGGTTCCTTGTCAACCACTGTGCGTACGCACATTTCATATAAATATTTGTCAGACATCGCTTTTAAAAGAAACGTTATCACTGCACAGTGAAACACACCTTTTAAAAAAATGATTTGTCAGACATACCTAGCTAAAGGAAAGCAATCACAACAATACACACATTTTCTAAAAATATCGCCATGTAAAGAAAAGCAATCACTCCACCTTTCTCATAAATGTTTGTCAGACATAACTCTTTAAAGGTTGGCAATCACTGTACATGCACACATTTTAGTACAAACGTTTCCCAGAAATCGCTCTAAAAAGGAACGCAATATTTCTATATTTACACCTTAAGGTACAAGCGTTGCCAGACATCGCTCTCTAAAGGAAAACAATCAATGCGCATACACACATTTATTATAAACATTTGCAAAACATCGCTCAATAAAGGAATACCATCACGGTATATGCACACCTTTAAGCATATGCGTTGCTCAGACATCGCACTCTGAAGAACTGCAATCACTGCACATATACACTTATCTAAAACAAATATGTCAGACAACGCCCTCTAAGAAAGGCAATCACTGTACATATATACACGTGTCAGACATCGCTCTTTAATGGAATGCATTCACCGTACGTCCACACCTTTTGATATAAACATTTGCCAGCCATCACTATCTAAAGGACTGTAGGATTGTACAAGCACACCTTTTATGTCAAAAATTCCCTCTAAAGGAACGTAATCACTGTACATGCACACCTTTGGCAAAATATTTGCCGGAATTCACTTTCTAACGGTAAGAAAGAAAAAGTAATTATATCTCGGTATATTTAAGAATAATGACTAATTTGTCTATTATAGAAAAGAACTAGTTTTATGTCCGCATATTCAACACACACACAGACACACACACACCACTGTAAACTGGAATTCATTTGATAAACTATGACTACATTTTATAGTATATACGTACTGGAATCTGCAGTTTCACTGGATAACTTTCTTATCGATTAACGTTCATATGCGTCACGATTCCCTTATGTATACTCATTTACATACATACATATCTTCATACGACTAGACGTAGACGGCATGCTGCAATACAGATAAATATATCCATTCCAAGCACAGATAGCTATAGTCAGCTCTCGACGGACACTGAATCTCCTAAAAGACTTCGTCAGTTCCAAAAAGACTTCGTCAACGCAATAACGTCCAATAATGTTCAATAATGTCCACTAAGCTCCATTAATGTCCATTAACCTTCCATAGTACCTACTCATGCCCAATAGCGTCCAACAGACTCAATAGTTTCCAACAGGCTACAATAAGATCCAAAAGATTTCAATAGCTACCATAATCTAAAATAGAATACAATAGTATCCAACAGGTTAAAACAAAACAAAACTATTTACATACATACATACATACATACATACATACATACATACATACATACATACATACATACATACATACATACATACATACATACATACATACATACATACATACATACATACATACATACATACATACATACATACATACATACATACATACATACATACATACACACACACACATATATACATACATACATACATACATACATACATACATACATACATACATACATACATACATACATACATACATACATACATACATACATACATACATACATACATACATACATACATACATACATACATACATACATACATACATACATACCTATATTCTCTTTCTCTTAATATATATAACAGACTATATTCAAGGAACATTGCTGTCTGATAAAGAATGATTTTTACAAAAAATAAAATTTAATTTTAGATTGCGGAAAACTACTTATTTTATTATAGGTCGAAGCAGCGTTCGCGTGGTGGTATATTAAATTAAGTATTTAGTGAGTGTGTGTGTATGTAAGTGTGTAATTTGGCTTGTAAAGTAGCTTTGAAATTGTTTTAGTCATATCATTAGAATGTCTGCAGTGTAGCAGTTTAGAGTGATATCTAACACTGGAGTGTGGTGCTACAGACATATAGCAAGACCTCCAACCAAGTCACATTATCATAACATAAGGGCAACCAAAATAAACCCTATGATGCTGTGTGCCAAGCAAGGCGTTTGTTAGTCCCATTTTTATATGTCTTTGGTATGACTATGCCCGTGTTCGAACTTGCTACCTTCCGCATCCGAATCGGACGCTCTGACTACTAGCACACCGTATTTAAAAGAAAGAATGCTGAATAGCAGAAACAAAACCTTTGTGACGTTTGCTCAGCGAAGCTATCAAGTCGTGTATAAACATGGTAGTATTACCAATCATGTGTTTGATGTCCAAATGATGCCTCAGGCTAGTATTAATCCTTTATGCAAGTTTACCGTGATCGCCAGCCAGGCGATAGATCGTACAAACTAGACTAAGGCTTGTAGTATTCAAACCTAGGTGTTAAACATTTGTTCATATCAAAGAAATCCAGCAGGGTGAACAGTGGTGTTCTCATTTGGCCCCCTTTGCAAGACCGAGAGGGACATTGTCTTCAAAGTTTGATTGGATCGGTTCAGAGCGATATCCAATCGGAACTGAGATAGAGGGAGTGATTACAATTTAGATCCGAATTATAACTTCGTAATTTACAAGCAGAAGGGTTACTAGATCGCTTAGAGTTAGGGTTTCTATGAGAATCCTCTCGAAATTTGGCGGTAAAACTTAGAACAAATTCTAAGGGACGATAAACTTCAAGAAGGAAGCTTTTTAGGGGACAGAACCTCCAGTTCAGCTGAGACCCGGGTCTTCAAGTTTTGAAGACGGAAGTAAGACTAGCAGACCAAACAAAAAAGGTCTAGTCGGTGAGAGAAGGTGGATAGAATGTTGAGATGGAGCAAAATTAGTTTGAAGAGAAAGTAGAGGAGTATAGAGAAGTCAATGAGGAAGAGGAGGAGAAAAGTCGAGGAGAAAGAGGAGTAGACATTTGGGGGAATAGGAGAGATGAATACACATATGAGTAAAATATAAGGACAGGTAGAAATCTATCTCAGACTACGAATCAAGTGATGCAATAGGCTATTAAAGGGTCGAAGAAGTATACTTGGGAAACTTGAATCATTTGACTTTTGAATTGTTAATAAATTATTATTTATTAAATTTCACCCTTTTTGTTTATTTAACCATTTAACTGTCCACATTGCTAACTGGGGGCTCAGAAAAGTACATCTATCTTTCACTAATCTAACCTCCAACCAAAATCGAGCCTGTGTGGGATTTCTACAATAGCTTCTGACTATATAAAAAGCAACGAAGATGTCAATGACGTCATTATGTCGCTATTTATTGATGAGGCTCCTTGAGGAGATCGGAGTAGTCATGAAGTGATAAGATCAATCTCAAATCTATAATCAAACCGCTCTAATAGACCCATGAAATAGGGAGATACCCCTCAGTGCTAGAATAATGCAGAAAATTGTCAGGGAGCGGACTGCTAAAACCCAATGCGGAGATATAACTTAAGTTGCCTGAAATATGAAACAAAGTGCATCAATGATTTATATGAATAAGCAAAGTTAACGGTTCCCATCCTTACAATAATTTTTTGGAAATATCTGCAATTGATAAATATTTTTTTTGGATATGTTATTGACTTCAAATTATTTTCCATTTTATGTAATATCCTAACAGCAAAAGTACTTTACAGGCTTCCGATGTACAGTTTATAGAATGACGCATGCATTGTAAATCTTTATGGGTGTTGAGTCTCTGGAATATCAATGATGTATTTTGCAACTACTTATATACGCTTAATACATACATAACAAGAGTTCGTGACTGGTCTATGTAATCAATAATTTCAACAAAGCGGTTCAAAATGCCATTTAGCACGTAACCTAAAATAGCCAATCAGATTCTCACGCTGGAAATGAATAATAAAAAGGCTGTTTACACCATAACTAACACATTGGCCTAATATGACCTTGATAATAATCAATCATGTTCACTTAGTTTTTACAAATCGCTCAACAAAGCTGAGCTTAAAATAGTAATAAAGCAAACACTTTTGCGCTCTAATCAGGTCAAAACAGAGAACAAAATTTGATGAGAAAAATATGTCAAGTTCAGTAAAATGTTATGAAACACAAATAATAAAGAAATTTAAAACTAACACAAATAATTTAATTTCATATACTTAACATTGAACACAATTCATGCCCAATATCTAATTAAATTGCTTCTTACCATCATAATTAAACGCATAGCTAGTGAGATTTATGATGCTATATACAATAGAGTGTAAACGTGATTGTATTTAAATGAATAGCTTGGAATATAGTGGTCTGAGTGTGCACATGACTGAATTAATGGAAGATAATGTGATACACAAGCTTAACATTACAATAAAAGACCAAGTTATGTCATGAGAAGTGAAAATTTAAAAATGAACCAATTACGTTCTTGCTGTCGTAGTTTATGAATAGTCATTACAACGTTAAAGCACTTTAAAAAAAATGTATGTCAGAATTAAAACATTTTCTGTGCGAAATATATTTGTAAAAATTTGTTAATTAAAATTTTGGCCTATCCAAACGTTGAGACATTGTTTGAATTTGTCAGGATTACATTTTCTGCAAATAGTTTCCAGATTATTAATTTGTATCATAGAATGAGAATTCCATTTATTTTCATGTTTCGACAAATCTGTTTTATTGATTATCACGATTGGTCATTCCAGATTATCACGCTGCATAAAAATGGGTATTATTACCGCGTTTTATGTGTACACATCTCTGTAAGCAGTGTTAATTTGTTATGCAAGCCGCTAGCCAGCTAGACTATGGCATATATGCTAGTAATATGCATATATTACTCACACTCAAGTGTTGAACATTGGTTCAGGGATCAAAGGAAGCTAGAGGGTGAACGGGATGTGTTCTATCCCGCCACGTAAATCAGTCCACAACTTCCGGTGCAAGTTTCGTAGTCGCAATTCTCTACGACAGAGAAGTAAGTAAGACTGGCAGAGCAGTCGGAGTCAACGAATTGAAGTCGACATAGAGAAGAAGGATAGTAGGAGGAAATGTAGGAGGAGGAGAATGAACTTGGAGAGAGAGAGAGAGAGAGAGAGAGAGAGAGAGAGAGAGAGAGAGAGAGAGAGAGAGAGAGAGAGAGAGAGAGAGAGAGAGAGAGAGAGAGAGAGAGAGAGAGAGAGAGAGAGAGAGAGAGAGAGAGAGAGAGAGAGAGAGAGAGAGAGAATGCACAGGTGGATAGAACATAATTACTGGTGAAAACATCTCACACTACAAATCAAATGTTTCGATAGGCTAGTAAATAGTCGAGTGGAAGAAGTGTATTTGGGAAATTCGAATTGTTGACCATTTAATTATTATTAAATTCTTGTTTTGTATCTTTAGTTATTTAACCATGGCATTACTGACTGGGGGATAGGAACAGTACATCTAACTTTCACTAAAGCAACTTTCAACTGCCTAGGTAGGACTAATAAATATGCATACTAAATACGTGTATTATGATTCAGTCTTTACCTCTGTATGGCCATAGTACCTCTTTTCGTAGCGTCTGAGAAAGACACCTCTTCGAAATACAACCACTCTTGTATTCACCTTTAATTTCCATTTTAGGCAATATATATGCAATCTATTGAATATATTTTGCATCTGGTAGGCAATTAAATCTTCTGATTCCAACAGAAAAAATATTTCTAAGGTTTCTACAGACACTTGCATTTCTATGAGCTAGAAAGGGTTTCAAATCATTCAAAAATAAAGAAAAGAGTAATGGTGATAAATCACACTCTTGAAGCACCGGTAATAAGAACGATGGACTCAGCACAAGCTTGTATAATAATAAAAATGGCAATATCGAGTCTTAACATTTTTCCACTAATATTTTTACTATGTTTTGGTACAGCAATCGTCTCTCTGTTGTGTCAAACGTTATTTCATAGTCAGTAAATACTGCATGAAATATGCCCCTACGTTTTCTTAAATATTTACAAATTAATGTATATAATAAAATACATATTATCTGCTGTGGAATATCCCGCTCTAAATCATGTTTTCTCTTCGTCCAATAATTCGTTTTTAAATCACCGATTATTTATTCTCTTATTTAAAATCAACGGAAACATGTTGCTTAATACATCTATCAGCAGGAAGGGTTAATCGACCACTAGTCTGAATCGTCATTTTGCCTAAAAATACCTTCCAACAAAAATCTAAAAAAAAGTTCAATATCATATCAATGCCTCTAACTTGAATTGACAATAAATCGTTTGGGTTAGCTCAGTTTTTTTATCCTATTGTTTGCAAATTTGTATGCGATTTCATTTTCTTGACTTGTCACTCAGTATTGATTGTTCGCCATTCATGTTGCTATGAATTAACCAAAGATTTTATCCTGACCTATACGATCACGTAGATGTATTGTTATAAATTCGAATGGAACAGCTTGTGCTTTCAAAAAGAAGTTTTTAAATTTAATCATGTCCATGTCTTCTGACCACCAAGTATAATAAATGTTATGTAAAGTATAATTATCTACTGCATAAAATACACCCAAAATATTACAGTTATCTCTGTTCACCTTAGGTATTTGTGTATATCGTTGTGTAACATAAATCTAGTCTGTATTTTTATGTCTACCTCTAGAAAATATTATAGCTGGATTCGATGGTTTGTCCAGCATTACGTCATCACATACTACGAGATTATTAATGAATAAATTTAAGTCATCTACGGATGGGGCAGCATCAATATAAAAAATCAACAATATCGTTGCCGTTTTCATTCAATAATTTTGCATTCTCATTAAACTCTTTAAGTACTTTGTAGCATCTTTGATCATCTGCAGATGGTGCCACTGAATATAATTTGTCCCACTTCATCCACCGCATAATCAGATTAAGCAAAAATTGCATTTTACCAGATCCAGATGGAGATATTATAATCATTCTAATGGAATTCGGAAACGCTGGATGGTGCCTTACTGATTCTTGTTTTCCTGTCGCTAAAAAGTCAGTTATATTAATATTATAAATAATAAGAATTTTTATTGTGTAAGATCAGAGTACACACGTCCACTAACTAATTGACAACGATAACAACAAAAAATAAAAGACTTACAAGGTTAGGTACATGTGTAAAATGCAGTAAATAATATTAATTTATATCCGCGTCATAGATAGTGCGTGGTGGTGATATAGCCGATTAATTCGGGAAATTGCCATGAACTCTATGGGCTAAATACCCCGGTGAGAAACAACTTAATGGATATGATTTTTGTGGTCCTGGAACTCGACATAATATCAGACTTGATGATCAAGAGCAACCTAGACCAAGAGAGCATCCAGTAAATAAGATTGATCAAACATATTGAGTATAAAGGTAAAGATTTGCAGCAATGCCATCTCGCAGATGTGAAATTGATTTATGTATTAAATCATATACATAATCAATCTCTCACAAATCTCGCTAGGTTTCTAGTAAATTCTGCTGTGAACGGTAAAATAATGATCGGGGCTGCTTGTTCATTATTTACCTATTATAATGAAATCCATTTATTATTCTCCGCGTGTTTAATTGAGGGGCAAGGCAGAGATTACTTAACTTGCTGAAGCAGCAAAAGTTTCCCGTAATTTTGCTGCAGCATTGATAGCATGACAGGCAATATGGTAAATATATCACCACCTCAAAAAATTCAATACACAAATTTTAATGTCAACATCACTAATGAAGTTTATCAAACGGATCGTTTGTTCTCACCACAAAATACTGTTAAAAGACGTGGAGGAAAATCACTTACGTACAAATACGCATTAACTGCTGTTGACGTTGCAAATAGATATGAAGAAGCTGAACCATTATGAACAAATTTAGCCTCTGAATATCCATCTGCGTTTGAGCGAATTTATCCACGTGGTGGCCTACGTTGGCCACAGCTATTACAAGTTCAACCTGATAAATAATTTCTTGGCGCTGTATTATCGTTGATGAAAAATCACGTTCAAATCAGACGAGAACATACTGAAATTCGTCGTGATGAGGCAATCGTTGAACGATTTAATCGAACACTTGGTGTTATTTGGATATTAATACGAGAGGGAAATATATACTTACTTAAAGTCCGGTGAGCGATCTCGTGAATGGTTTGCAAGGTTACCTAGTGAGATGTCTGCATTAAATAATGACATTAATCGTTCAACATCTATGAAACATTCTAATTCTAATTCAAGTATGAAAAATGTATTCCCGTAGTATTAGGTAATGTAACTGTAAGATATTTATACAAACCTGGTGAGATTGAGGGTGGTAAAAACGTGCGGATGATCCTAACTGGAGAGTGACTACACCTACCATTTCTAGTGTGGTTAGATCCACTGGAAGACCTGCCCTATAAGACTATATTCTGCTTCACCACAACGTGGATTGGTGCGTGAACAATGACAAGTTATTCCTGCGGATACAAAATTACCACCACCTTTTCTATGTAAACTAGAACCTCTACGTCGATTACAATCAATACACGTTAGTAATACATTTTCACTTGTATGAACAATGTCACTATTAATTTTGCCTACGGTAAATTGTCTTGGATTATTATTCGAATATTGCCATAACATTATTGTGTTACAGCTCGCACAATGATTATTCTATAGCTGCTTTAGTGTTGTAATAAATTCAATATCAATATATCAATATCAAAGTCACGTTTATTTTTTGTCATATTGCTTTTAACCGGCTAATGTTTTCTTTATTACAGCAGCGTAATTAGTAATTTCCTCAGTGATCATATAATCTATTATAACCATATGTATGTGAGTTATTCTTTTGACACGAGATACTGCAAGATAGACTAAGTTTGACCATTCAATCAGATCATCTACAATCCATATAATTGTATCAGAGATAGTTAATCCCAGTGACGAATGAATCATTAAATCATATCCTAACGTCCAAGTTGATTTATCAGTGCTTAATGCGCTCTCAACAATATCAATAGCAATCAAAGCTGTCATTCCGTACAAGAGTTTGTATTCTAACACCAGCAATTTCAACTTCAATATTCTGCTGATGAGTATCTGCTGGGCGATAACACAAAGGTACAGGTAACGTTGGAAATTTTTTTATGTAACTTAAATAATTTCTCTTGCAGTTCATCACGAACTATCTACTTGCGACTATCAAATCAGTAGGTCTCAATAAGGTCCAAAAATCATTCATGGTAGTTTCTGGAATTACTTTGCGCGTTATCTTACATTGTATTTTATATGGCTGTAGTCTGATTAATCTTTTAAGCTCTTTCAGCAGCTCATCAATAACTCTATGGTCATGATATATTTCTTCATAATAATCTACATTATTCCTTAGCCATTCATGTGGAGACTCTCCTACAAAGGGTGGTGGTTGGTCATGATCGCCACACATAATCACCGAAGTATTCTTCAATAACAGTCAATCAAGAATTTTTTTTTGTGTTTCTAACGACACCGTGTCTATCTCGTCCCATGTAACATACTAAGGTATATATTTTTCAAGCATCCACGATGAAGTCCAAGTGCCTCCATACCATCTAAAACACTATGATATGTACATGATTTTTACTTCCCGTTCTTTTATTTATCTAGCAAGATTGTGTGTAGTTGTCAAATATTATATCAGAACAATTATTCATAAATATGTTAATCGCATGAGTTGTTTTACCTGAATCACCTCATCCATTGAGATAAACGGTCTTATGTCTCGCGACAAGACCGTATACAGATGGTACAGATGACTTTGATACTAAATTATCATTTTTGTAATTTGTTTCTTTAATTTCAACGTCGGTAGATTCAGAATAAGTAAGTATATTTTCTTGTTTTATACTACATGTCCCCCATTCACCATTACAGAGTAGTGGTTTTAATAAATACTTTTACGTTTATGTATATAAAACGAATAAGTAGCAAATCTGACAACGTAACGAGGAAATATATTTATCCTTGACAATAGATTTATCAAAACAGGCTAGCATCGAAGATCTTAAATGAGTAAATTGCGGTGAGTCGCCATCAAGAAAGCTTACAATGGTACCTAGTTTAGTTCCATCTGATAAATAAGCATTACACCGGCTTATAAATGTGCTTTTCTCCGGTGTATCAGCGATTATAAAATCTAGTTCAGCATCGTCCATAATCGATCTTGTACGATGTCGTTTATAATCGTATGAACTGGCTAGAGCAAACTTACCGATTATCTTTTTATCAAGATTTTGTGCAAGTTTTTAATCGAGCTCGTTCCTGCGTTTACTTATTTTAATGATGTGATCTTCGTTCAGATCTGGAAATTCTTTTCTGGCATCATCAATATTAAATTTGTCCGGTTCTGGTAAACAAACTTGCTTCTGTGAACTATACGACATAATTACTTCAGTCACTCTCAACGATATAAAAATTCGAGCATCAACCATATATCGGAATAGTACTAAAGAAACCGAACATTTTTCTGAAAAATGTCTTCCAAACCAAACATAAGTACCAAACATGGAGATTTTCTGTGAACTCAAATGATTCTATACAGAAAAATCCTGTTATGTGAAAATTTAGTAAGGGTCCGTTTATCGCAACCATGGTCATCTCATGTGTAGGATGTTCAAATCTCTTAAAGTATTCAGAACATTTTCCATATCCAAGAAAACTCCATAGATAACATGCAGCCATATCAACTGAGATAACGTCACTATACATGTATTTAGTATCCATAATCCACCGTGTCCATATTCTATACAACGTTTCTTGATATCTTCAAGAAATTCTGACAGTGTCGGTTTCCATGAATTTATCTCTTGAGCGCAATTGGCAGCAACAGATGGTACAGTAAAACAATTATTCAGTAATTGTCTAACTTTGACATCGTAAGAATTGTCTAACTTTGACATCGTAATTGTCTAACTTTGACATCGTAATTGTCTAACTTTGACATCGTAATTGTCTAACTTTGACATCGTAAGATGTTACATTTCTTCATGGAGAGATTCTGTACGGTGAATATCTGTACACCGTTAATGTCGTACAAACGGATCTTAATCGTATTCGGAACTTTGAAATGACCAAATATATGACCATCATAAAATTTAAGCATTCTCTCCACTGGAAATATTGTTAATGACAGATTCCATGAATGTACACTGTAATCAATTATGTCTGTCAAAGCTCCTCTTGATTTATATTTTGATTTATAAACTATCTAAATATTTTATCATCTGCTATCAGCAAAAGTTGTCTTCGACATCTTTGTTTAACAATATAGACACGATTCCAGAAACAGCATCAGTCGAGTGACACCATGGAAATATGATAAATATGCTAACTTTGCACTGATAAATACAGACAATCTATACACACCGGTGACCTCTGCGGAAATTTGAGAGTGTTGTTTTGCTGCGACAATATTGCAATTTCATAAGCAACCGTGCACACAATATTATTAGTCTGCTGTTGAGGACTTTTCATCAAATTTTTTTTTTTAATACATTATTAGGAATTCCGCTGACAATATCGTTGAGTCTTGTGTTAATATCAGCAAGTTTAATAATAACAGTTGGTCGAATTCAAGAAATTCATTTGTGTTTCTGTTTCTGTTCCTGTGAACATTTAAAAAAGGACCTACGTGATTAAAAAAAATCATGTTTGAGAGTGTTTATTTCATTGTTGATTGGAACTTCCTTATCATTGATGTATTTGATCGTAGCAGCATCAAAATCAGAGTCTGGTGTTCTGAGATTATTAATACCATTAATATTCATGTTGAGGCATGCACACATTATAACACCGTTCGCTAATACGTACTTTAGATTCTTGATCGTCAACGTATTTTTGTTGCAGCGTCATTATCTGCGGTTGGGTTTCCAAGGTCTATAATTTTATTTTGATTCATTAATATGCTATCCGTGAATGAATCGTTAACTGACTTACCTGAATCCTGTATTTTACCCTTACTGTACAAGAAACAAAATTATCAATAATCGCGGTATGAATTCGTATATGTACATCTGGTAATTGTATATTACTCGTCTTTAATCGTCTTTGTTTCTACTGAAAAACAACGGCATTTGTTTGATCCCCACTTGTAATATTTAAACAATCGTCAATCTCATTTCTGAGCTGATAAAGAATTGCGTATTTAAATAAATCAACTTGCTGCTGAGTTTTACCACGAGCAGATATTCCGTAAATATCTGCTATTCTATTGATCCATGTAGTATGTTCATGCACGACTTTATGAGGTGATTTTGCTGATTTTGATAAAGCGTCAAGACCATTAAGTACTTCACGACCACATATTGGTGGATTAGGCAATGTTTATGTTGGTAACGTTGATTACTAGATTGGAGTATTTTACAAGCTCGTAATATATTTTAAAAATTCTTTTGATGGCGCTAATCCATTTGAATCGAAATAAATCATTCCAGGTAGATCAATTGCATACACAACCCAATGGGTGCCTGGTGTAGAGCTAATCTCGAAATTAATAATACCATTTTCAATATTGTTCGGTTATTTTGGTAATTAATCGCACTTGAAAACACCTCTAAAGTTTATTATTCTTAGTTTTTTTTTAGCAGCATCGAGTAATTCAAAACTGGATATAGGCGATATCAGTAAACTATTCCGCGAAGACGTAGAATCTTTACGTAATATAAATATCGTGTCCCTGGCAATCTGAGGCCTCTTCCCTTTTTTGAATGTTCTGTTTATTCTCTGTCCGGTTGCTTTCATTAATGTCATTCCAGCAGCGGTTCCAACAGCACCTAATGCAGCTACTTTTGAACCTGCTAGGGCTGTAGCGTCTATTAATTCTGGCATAGCGCGAAATGGAAATATACCACCCGTCTTATCGATGGTTTTGATTGCGCTCGCAAAAGATTACGTTTGACGCCTTTTCGATTTGTTTGCTTCATTGAAGTTTCTGAAATGACGCTCAGTGAACGATAATTTATTTGAGCCGCTCATCTGTTTTTTCTTAAGCGATATTTTTATTCCACAGTTATTTTTTATGCTGATTGCAGCCTTTTAATCTGACCAGGAGTCAGAGTAACACTGACGTGATGATATGACATTGTAATATTCATAAAAGTTTTAAGTATGTGTTACATATTTTCTACTGGAGAATCAACGACTCTAATTCGTCCACCTATACCTTCAAGTAACATCGATTTATCGCTGAGTATAACGACTATTGCTCAATAATCAGAAACAGCTCCTAACATCTCCATTAACACGAGCATGAAAATGTGTATCAACTATTGATTTTCTGATTAAATCTAAATTGTTTAGTGAAAAGTAATAAACCGGATATAAGTTTGTAAAATCTGTGATATTTGTAAACATGTTTCAATGTTCTGATCATATGACGATGATATGCACGTGATACATGATTCTTATCGACATTCAATAATATATCCTCGGATGGTTCTTGATGTCCATTTATCCTTAATGAAACTTCAGAAACACCAAATTTGTCAAATATCATTATACTTTCATCTTGATGGTTTACTCGTGCAGTATTTTGAAGCTCACAAAATATATCTTGGTGCAGAAACACCTTGCTGTGACACTATTTGCCATGTAAATCAACCATTAATATTACTTTGAGTATAATCTGTGGTCACTGTCAACCATGATAACATTGATTTACCTCCTTGACTCATAAAATATAGCAACCGATCTTCTTCAGATATTGACAGAGTTATAATTGACATCCACAAAGAAAATTGTGTTAGTACTACTTAACCTGCATCAACTGCACCAGGTGGCCAGATTGCAGCTATATCAGTGCTTTTTCTAAAAAGTACAGCTATATGTTTAGCTCCAAAAATAAATTTCATAGCATTTCTGCAAAATCAAAAGATATGTGATAATGGAATAGCACATGCAAATGTTCTCCTATTACCCTTTAACATTGATTTACGTACTGCAAATTTGCATTCATTGATAATACTGCGGGACTTAATCCGTCTCCCGCGGAATTTCTTACATTACCAATAGTTACGTTTATACTTTCTGGAAAATCTGTTGTATCCCTTGCAAACAGCATTGATGGTCCAGCGGATCTTAAATAATCATCGCTGTACAGTGCTAAACACAATATCGTTGTGGCAACGTCGATATCGCTATGACAAATCTCAATATCTCGTCCATCAATCATATATGCGCACTTTTGAATAACGCCATAATACCATTATTAACAAAACGAACATTATCGTTAGAAGTGCATTCATTATTATCTGCTTTAATAATTTCACCTTTTACTTAAATACATGCTTCAGCGGGTAAAAATTAAACATGTAATTCAATTCTTCATAGATCGTTAGATGCTGGTGCGTCATATGAATAATATTGATAATTACACACAGATTTATCCTTGATAACTGGTGCATCCATGTCGAGCGCTGGGCCAGCTATGTGTTTGAACATCTTTATTATAATTATTATCATCTAAAACGAAGACCACTTCGAGAAGTGAGACCACTTCCTGCTATCAGACTAGTGGTTATATTTTTTCTTTTTCTGATAATGGTCTATCAGCCAACTCTGCCAGTTTTTTTTTTCATTAGAAGCTTGTTCTATTATTTTACCAATAATTTCAGGCATTACTTCAGAGCTAGGTAATTTTACATGTTGAGGTTTTAGTCGTATTAATCGTACTAGTCTGTCCTGGATTGCTGAGAATGCTTTACAAGCAACATTACTAACAGCGCCTATACCTTTTTCATGATCAACATCAATAGCTTTCATGCCCAGTTTTTTTGCAATCGATATTGCTTTTGGGGATATCCTTCTAAACAGACCTTGACCAACATCACCTAGTTCATCTCCGTAGGTTGTTTTGCATACTGGTAATCGAGAATTTACTGCCCTGATCAAATTTGGTCCATTTTGAGTACTATGTATGATCATTTTGCTATAATACTTATATTTAATTAAATCCAGTGACTTAGTCACTAAGGTAGTCATCGGCGATTTCATTAATGAGGGACCGATTTACATTAATATCCATAATTCGACCTGTAAATAATTGTTTATAAATAACAGCTGCTTCATTAATGATTTCTGGGGAATTATTACTAGCTCATGTTCCTCCAATGAGGATTTCTAGTCCATCAACATCAGCAAGAACGTTATTGGGATAGAAAATTAAACAAATTCCTAAACCCTTCCAATTGCACCATGGTCTTGATATTCTTTCTCTGATGTTCTAACTGTTTTGGGATTGCAATT